>MU227172.1:135011-172547 GCA_018584345.1 Thuja plicata
GTACCTTTCTCATGATAGTATCATCATCAATGACTCCCTTAGCTCCTCTAATAGCATTTACAACTTCCTTTATCCTATCATAGTATTGCACTATATTTTCTCCTTCTTGCATTTTTAAATCATCAAATTTACCTCTCAAACTTTTAGATTTGGCTCTCAGTACATTCGTATCACCTCCATAGATAGTTGTAAGGGTATCCCACATTTTCTTTGCGCTTGTACAATCTTTGATGTCCTCAAATTCATGATAGTTCAGAGATGATGCAAGTTCCAACATTGCTTGTTATGTTCATGCTTCTCTCTTAGTTCTGCAACATTCAGAGTTCCAGTAGGAGCTACATATTCTATTTCAATATGTCATTTAGTAGATTCACCAATACCATCTAGATGAAGTTTCATCAAACTTTTCCATGCAGGAAAATTTTCCTTATTGATCTTTGGTCCATCCCTTTTATACATCTTGATCTTTATCTCCAAGTACCTTCAAACTTTTTAAGAGAACACAGCTCTGATACCAATTGTTAATATGAATTCAGAATAACTGAGANGGGGGGGGGGGGGGTGAATCAGTTATCCTCAGGTCTAGATGTGCCCATATAAAACATTAAATCAACTTCAACAACTCAGATCTGCCTGGCAACAATAAACAATAAAAGTGTGCAGTTTACTGTATTAATGAAATAAGCTTGTAGAAACTTAACAGTAAAACACAACAATAACATTCACACATTTCGACACCATGAATTAACGTGGAAACCCAATATGGGAAAAACCACCAATAACATGCTACCAAAATTTTACTCTTCTAAAGTAATGCCCTGTGAGGAGCCAACCCTATTAAAGGTTACAAAACACACTGTCAAATGTGACCTGGTTAAATGATTTAATCACCTTGTTAGGAGTGGCCTTGTTAGAGGACTTAGAACATTCCAATCTGAATGTCACCTTGTTCAGAGGATTTATACAATGAGTGTTAGGTCAACCTAGTTAAAGGATTTTAACTGATACAATGGTTATAAATTAATCAGTAGGTGTGATTTGATTCATACAACTTACTTTGCAAATCCAGATCCAGTTTTAGCTCTAATGCTAATTCACTGAGTGGCCTCCATTCTCATCTCAAACTTCAGATCTGCTTGGAAATCCATCAAGCAATCACTCTCTGCTTCTCTGTTCAGCCTTCTCTACTTAGATCTTGCCAATCAATCAATTAACCATGCAACACTTTGCATTCCACTTCAATTATATTAACAATAACCACAATAGGTTATATTATACCTCTTCATTTAGGTCAGATAAATCTTTTGTCACTTAATCAAGATCACAGATCTTTGGTTAGGTCAGATCCAACAGATCTTTCCATCTTTTCATTTAATTTAGTTCTCCAATACAATCATTAATTAACCATTGAATCCATGCGCTAATAACGGTTTCCCGTGCATTAAATGAATATGGACTAATCTTAATTAATAATGCATATCCCAATAAAATCAATTATGTCAGCCATAGATATCAAATCTCATCAATAAACAAAATACTGATGCTTAGCATTTCACTGTCTCCCTCGACATTTCACTGGCACTTGGCATCATCTTTACTTTGCTCGGCATCATCTTTTGCTTTTCTCGACATCGACTTTGCTTTGCTCGGCATTGACCTTCTAGTGAACTGTCAATGTTAGATAAACAACGTATCACTTTGCCAAAGTGCCAGATGATCAAGTACCCTGGTTTATACTCATAAATCAACCATTTCCTCAGTCTTCTTTTTATGCCATTCTTTTCAAATCTTCATCAATCAATGGATGAGGTACTCAAACATACATCGATAGTCTCACCAATTAAGGTTTGACATCAATGACAAAATAACAATTGTCTACATTGTAGCAATCTTTCCAACACTACCTCTTGTAGGATTCCCTTTACTTTTTTCATTAGAACTGCATGTGACTCTTTGTTTACTGATATAATCTCTTTCAACTTGTCACTTCATTGCTTCTCATACTCTTTCATTGCCAACTTCATTGGTGCATTCTCAAAGTTAGGTACTTGATCAGAAATGACTTTGACCAAATTAACCATAGTTGATCAATAGGTTTGTCTTGTTTGTCATATGCCACATCAGGTACTAGATTACTAATGATATTCTTTTCCCTTTTTAGTACTCTAACCTTCTTCTTATTTCCCTTTAATCTATCTCTTTCTGCTTTATCTTTAATATACTTAGACATCTTCATCAGCTCCTTAGGAATCATCTTAGTAATGTCAATTGTTGCTTGGATTTATTCATCTTCAGGTTCTCCTTCATATTCTTACTCAGAACTATTAGACTTCTTTTTTTTTCTCTTCTTTTGTGTGCTAGCTTCACCAGTTGGGACTAATTTCCTCTTCATTGACAATACATCTTCGTCAATATTTTGTTCATCACCTTTTAGTTTTGTCACTTCCTCTGCAATCTATTCTTCTGGTGCATCAAAATTTGGTTGTGAATCAGTGATTTGTATCTGCTCAGAGATATCAGAAATAACATTGTCAATGACCTCTATGATATCTTCATCTTTAAACTCTTGATCTTTTTCTTTCTCTTCAACTTATTTATCCTTGGTTGTTGTCACAGATTTCACTAAGTTTTTCCATGATTCTACTATCTCATCTCTCACCGATTGGATTTTTCCAATAAGAATCCTTGAGACTCTATTCCTTGTCTTGAAATACCCGCTCATTGATTAAACCATTATCTTCACATCCTCATTTTTTAATTCAAGTAATAAAAGTGCAAGTTCTTGCTCCATCATTACTCTATCAACCTTCAAAGCTTCTCTCCA
Source organism: Thuja plicata (assembly GCA_018584345.1). Lineage (NCBI taxonomy): Eukaryota > Viridiplantae > Streptophyta > Pinopsida > Cupressales > Cupressaceae > Thuja > Thuja plicata. The sequence goes on from MU227172.1 coordinate 137,836, forward strand.
TCTTTTTCCAACTGCATTATACAGTTCCTTAGGTATTGCCTTGTATAACTCACTAGGTGCTTTGCAAAAAGTATGTAGACTCTCTACGACTGCATCTTCTATCTTCTTCTTGTCTTCAGTGTTACATGTATCAAAGCACTTCACCACATTTGTCATTCTCCATAATCCTTAACATACTAAACTATGTTGTCAGCTACAATAACATCATCAACTTTTACAAATTTCATAGTAGATTTTCCTACTATAAAGGAATTTTTCCCACTAGCTCTTAGTTTCTTTTGTTCCTTCTCAAAATTAGTTTCAACTTCTCCTTCTTCAGTATTATCCTTACTCTCCTTGTTCATAAAATCTTTATAGCCATATGTAATCATTTTCTTTCTTCTTTAGGTTTGTTAAATTGTCACACGTGACTCTTTTAGCGGTTCAGTCATAATTGAAGTTTAAGTGGATTGTTTTGTACTGAACTCCTAGTGACTCTTTAAGGTGTGATTTCTTCAACTTAAACCTCAGTTTTCTTCCTTCAAAAACAAAAGATGTGCATGCCTTCTCACTTTCCATTTTCTTCCTAATTTTATTTATCATCTCTTGAGTTATGCTACTCATTTTAGCTAGATTGTCAACTTGTTTCCTTACTTTTCTTTGAGTTACTGGTGCCCTTAGTTCATGTGAATTTTTAATGATGACTCCTCATATGTTCCAAATCTAGGTGTAGAAGTATACATAGGTTTTGACAAAAGTACATCAGTACATAAAGTAACTAAGTTACCATCTACTTCATAACCCGTAGCTGGTACCCAAGATGTTCTAGGTTGAACTGCCTGCAACATACATGCATCTGTATCTACTAGAAAGCAAATATCATTCTTGTACTTTTCAACTATATTGTTCAGGATTCTCTCTCTTAAGTGCATTTTTTCTTGAAAACATTTAAAGTATCCCCATATGAAAGTATTGAAGTTGTCTCCTAATGTCCTGGTGCATTGCTTAATTTGCATAACTACTAGTTGATCTTCTAACCATGTAATAAGACCTATTTCTAGAAATTGATTATGTAGATAGAAGAACATACATACAAGGATTAAACCATATTTGAATTATTTATTCTTATCTTTCTTAATCTTCTCAGTGTTCACGAATAATTGGCTCCTCAACATCTCACATGAGGCATACTTTGCATCCTCTTTCACCATTCTGTATGCAACATGAATTGCCCCACTAGGTACATTGTTCAACCAACTAGACTGGTATACTCCGTATCCAACCACCATTAGAGAAAATCTCACTTCATTTTCTTCAATGTCTTTGATAGTCATAGCTCAGTGATATTGTTTGGTTTTGGTCAAACGAGTAACCAAATTAGCAGCTATAGTACGAAGACTTGGTGGCTCACCGGTCGTGCTGAACCCAGTAACCCTATTGATTATCTCCTTTGTAATCTTGTGTGGCTTGTCCAACCATATGAATTGATCATGGACTCTTCTCAATACATATCTTATCCAATTCGGATATGAAAATCATCAGGAATCTTGGCCACATATGTAAAACCTTTGTGCATCAGATGCATGTGCTCGTCCTTCAACTTTTCAACATCACTCAAATTAATGAATTCATCAAAGATTTCATCAGCTCTAAGATCTACAAGTTTATAGTGTATGAATGAACACACATCTTTTGTTATCAGTACATCATAGGGTATTGATGATAGGGCACCCATAGGATCATTCTCGTTAGCCTTCAACAAGTGTAGCTAGAATACGGGTCTTGGCTCATCCATAACATCGATCATCACGGGAGTATCCATAATGTCAGCAATTATCTTTTAGCAGTAACACTCTTGTAGAATCTTCACTCAATAAGTAATAAACTCCAATTTCACTGATAGTTGTTCTTTGACAATCGATACAATTCACCGCTCGAAATCTCAATTCTCATACAAGAAATGTTCATAATTGCTTTATAATGTTTACAATTTCTCTTCAGTAAGCTCGTAAGAATGTAAATTAACAAAAGAGTTTACTTTTTTATATTTATATCATTGATAATGTAGTCGATATTATCAACGATCAAATAGTGTTTTTCACCGATAACAATGGTTATAACATAACAAGTGTTATATGCATGTACACAACCAAATATAACACTTTATCTTCACTAACATCATTAAATCGCAAATAGGCATCTCAATATGCATATGAATCTTACCGCTTATTCACTTATAGGGGTTGTTTAGTATTTTTCCTTTTAGTGCTCTCCCTAAGTCATATTAGACTTAGTTCACCGATGGATTCTCCACATTTCCTGAATATGTGGAGCTCTCAGCCAATTCAAAAGATTGCAATACACCTTTCTTCGCCCATGTCTTCTTCATTTGACTTCTGACTTCCTCAGCATAAAAAATTCTCTTACCTTTATCATTTGTATCTTTTTTCATCGGTTGGCCTCTGCTATTCTTTCTCACTCTACATGATCTAGCAAGATGACCAACTTTATTATAGATATAAGAAGCCATAAATGTTTAATTCCAACATCCAACATTGCCTCTAGGTGACCTTAATCTACAATTCATAGCCATATGTCCATTTTTGTGGCAAATAGAACAAGTAACATTTGACCGGTTACCCTGGTTATTAGGTTCCTTTCTGGTTGTAGTCATATGACCACTGACTATTGATTCTTGTCCAGAACTCATTAGCTTTATGTCCAAACTTATCACAGTAATAAAAAGTTCCTTGGAATGCATTGGTATAGCATAGTAGTTATCACCTCTACCATAATAATTATATGATCTAGCAGTAGGAAATCTAGGTCTAACATTAGGAAAAATAGGTTTAAACCATGTACATTAGCAGTATGACATTCCTTATGAAAATCAAAACATACCAGTTTATACCTTCTCTTACCATTTTTATTTTTCACCCTGGGTGTTGATTTGTCTCCTGCATTGATGTCCTTAGTGCCAGATGATTTTCCAACTTCAAAGTTTGAAAAACCTAGACCTTGTTTCTCTCCATTCCTCCTCTATCTAGCAAGTCGTTCATCAAGTTTAGCAGAAATCTTATTAAATTTATCTAGTAGCTCATTTGTAGCTTTAAGCTCTTCTTTCATCTTATCATTCTCTTTCCCCAACCTCTCATTCTCTCTTTAGATGTCAATATTTTCTTCATTTGTGTCATGTAAGTGTTCATTCAATACAACAACTTCTTTCTCTGATCTGAATAGTCGCTCCAAATTTTTTGTTAGGGTTTCATCTTTAGCCTTTAGGGAATATTCAATAATTTTATTTACATCCTCAACCGCTCTTCTTCATTCAAGATCTTCACACATCTAGACTAACTCACTTTCAAGCTCTCTTTTTAGATTTTCCACTTCTTCTTTAAGTCCATTGTTCTTATCCACCAGATCTGCAATTGCTTCCTTAGATTCTTCATACATACTACCTTCAGACATGTGCTCAATGTAATCTTGTCTTTCCATCAATTTCTTAGTGAGTTCTCTTCTTTTTTCAAGGGAGTTCCTCAACTTTTCCTTTAGTTCATTGATTACTTTGTTTGCATCCTCAAGATGCTTCTCATACTTGTAACTCTCCATGTTGGTTTTTAGGGATCTTTTCCTCAAGAGATTAAGCTTAATATAAAGAGATCCAAAGCTCTAATACCAATTTTTAGTACTCACGAGCACTGGGGGGGTTACATCAGTGCAGACAAGTATTTAAGAAATTTCACCACTGATCTAACAAAGCTAATCAACAACTTCCAAAAAAAATAAGCATGTAACTGATAATATTAAATAGAAGTAAACAACATCAAGCATCCACAAGAACATCACACATGATACCATTTTTTCATGTGGAAACCCTTGTTAGAGGGAAAAAAACCATGGTGGGGATGACACCCACAAATCACTTTACTGCAGTAAAAAGTCTTTGCCATGTTAGGAGCTACAATACCCTTTCTAGGGTTCACCATGTTAAAAGTGACTAGTGCCTTGTTATAAGTACCAAAATACTTGTTAGAGTCTACCTCGCTAGAGGATTTCAAACTTAAATTATTAAGCTACCATGTTAAAGGATTTACAATAAAGATGTGTAAGGATCTACCTTGTTAAAGGATTTAACCTACTGCAACTGTTAGGAAACAACAACAATAATGATTTATAGAATGGAACTACTTGCCTATCATATCCTCTTTGCTCTTTTTTTTATGACACTTTATTGATCTCTACTTCTTCAATCTCTGATCATTTCATTTTAAAATAAGATCGCAACCCTAAATCAAACAATTTAGATCTCCTTATATATTATGTTCTTAAGTGGCTTAAGACCTAAAAACCTTCCATCAAAGTTGACACAAAATATTTACCAAACTCCTCGAAATAAGCATCAATCATACCTAATATGTCATCCTCAAATGTAATATCCATTTTTTAAAATAATATTCGACCTCATATCTATCACCTTGACTGATTTATTATGAAATTCTGATCAGTGACCCAATAGGTACACTGTCTTCCACATCAAAAAAATAATTCACTCAAAATATCTAATTGATTCATGAATTCCTCATACCATATGAATGTCTCCTCTAATATCACATCATCTTATTTTCTCTATAACTCAATTTCTACCAATTTAACTAACTGGAATCGTTCTTCATGTACACCTCTTGTACACCAGTCAACACAATTAATTGTTTCTCCCTTTACCAATCACAGACAGATCTTACCGGTCACTCCAATCATATTAACTGATCATGTTGCCATCAATGACAACCAATTATGTATATTATTATGTCTGATCTTTGGATCTCCTAAAAAAACTACCATAATGCCAACACGACAACCCCTAGGTCAACAAAGGGGTCAAACCCATGTTTCCACTTACAAAGGGAGAGAATTTTTTAAATTTTTATCAAAATTCCAAGGGCCCCTCATTAAGACTTTGATCATATCTTTATTTTTAACACAACTAAATAAAAATAGACTATTAGCCATAGTAGTAATAGTCACACTTCCTTTTAGTTTACACATCTTATTTGCATCTTCGAACATAATCCATGCTAGGCATAAAGGAAAGAAACTTACCTATCGAGTAGAGCTTCATATATTGAACATTACTATCCACTATGTTGTCTAACATAATTACTTCCAATCCCTCCTTTGAGCACATAACAAGAATATTTTCAAAATAGATCAAAAGGTCCTTCTTCCTTGGGGTGATATTCCCCGCCAATTTGTCCACATATGAAGCAGGTGCCTAATTAGCAAAAAAGGAATCCAACCCCGAATTTGGTGACCCAAAAGTAGCATAGTCAACTAATTTAGGACCCAAAACTGAGGTAGAGGCAGCCTATGTGGAGGCAAAGGCTATAGATCTTGAAGGGGGAGTAGTTGAGACCCTCTTCTAGGCACGCCCATGAGGATAGAGTTCATAAATTTTGAAAATGTAATGGAAGGAAAGGCACAGAGAGGGAAAAGCTTCAATGTGATCCAAAATGTTGGCTTATAGATGGTGCACCTACAAGTTAGTTAAACCACTATATATTATTTTTATGATGATTTAATCAAGGTTAAATTAGGATTTATTTACAGTAAGGCTTAATATTAGGGTTACAATTTAATTAAGGTAATATTTTAATTAGTGTTGAGGTTCTACGGTAAAGCTTGGGGTTAGGATTAAGGATGGAGTTCAAATTGGATTGGTGTTAGAGTTAGGATTCAACTAAGTTTTAATTTGGCTAAGGGTTATGGTTAGAGTTAGGGATCTATGATAAATAATGGGTTTAGGGTTATGTTCTGAGTTCAAATAGAATAAGGGTTATAATTATGATTTCATCAGAGTTAGGGTTCAATGGGGGTAAGGGTTACTATTCAACAAGAGTCAGACTTTAATTAGGGTTAGTATTCAATTAGTTTTAAAATAAAGTTATGGTTAGAGTTCAATTGTAACAAGGGTTATGGTTCAATTAGAGAAATTAGGGTTAAATTAGATTTAGGGTTATGATTAGGGATTAATTAGACTTATAGTTATAATTAGGGTTATCATTATAATCAAAGTCACTATTCAAAAAGGATTACAAATAGAGTTAGAATTAGAAAAACATGGTTAGGTTTGGATTTTTGTTAGAGTTAAGATTAGGGTTCATGTTCAAGTAGGGTTACTTGTTTTGAGTTAAATTAGGGTTATGATTAGGGCCCAATTAGGGTAAGTGTTAGGATTCAAATAGGGTTAGGATTATAGTTTTATGATAAATTTAATTTTGAGGTTAGTGTTTAATCACTGTAAAGATCAAGTTAGGGTTAGGATTAAGATTATATTAGGGTTAGTCCTATGGGTAGGTCAATATTAGGTTATCATTTTACCTGATAAATATTAAGTTAAGGTTAGGGTTAAACTATGATTAGGTTGAAATTAAGGTCTAGTTTCAAATTACGGTTAAGGTTTAGTTAGGCTTATAATTAGAATAAGGATAGTCTTTAGAGTTGAAACATCATTATTTGAAATTGGATTTCAAATAAGTTTAGAATTAGAATTATAGTTAGGGTTGAGGTTTAATTAGAGTTAGGCTTTAAATTTAATTTGGTTTAGAATTAAATTTTGATTAGGGTTATGGTTACTTAATTAGGGCAAGGGTAAGGATTCAATTAGGATTAGGGCTAGGGTTAAGGTTAGGGTTAGAGTTAAGTATAGGTTAGGATTATAGTTAAGGGTAGGTTAAGATTAGGGTTCTCATTATAGGATAAAACTCAAGGTTTATGGTTGGGAATAGGGTTAAATTAATATTATGATATAATTAGGGTTAATATTATGGTTCAGTCAAGGTTATGGTTATGGTTTAAGAAGCCAAATGCTTAGTGTTTTCACAAAAAATTTCACCCTTGTTTAGGTGAGTGTGAATGACCTAAAAATACTTATGAGACATGGAAACAACCTCCAAGTGTAGGACTTGAAATGTGAGGTTAAGTCTCTGGAGAAGGCCAACTTCCTTACAATTCTGGTGCACCTAAAACTAAGCTTTTGAGAGGAAAATGGAGAAGGATATGTAGAAAGCGGAAAAGCGGTGGTGCGCCAAGATTGAATATTAATCTAATACTACCTATAACTACTCTTTTAATTCAATAAAGATCATTAAACTACACTACACCCTACATTTAGATCAACCTTAGCTTAATATGAAGGTAAATGATTAGTGCAACCCTGTAAGAAATACAAGTATTCACTAAATAAGAATGACCAGCCATATTTTTACACACTCATGCAATGCTATAGATGATGAAATACATCTAAATAATAGGGTAGAAAATATACACAAGCTACTTGGAATTAAATAAGTAAAACGACAATTGTATTGAAATCAGGCAAGGCTAGTTACAATTACAAAGAAGAATTCTGCAAAAGAAACAGAGAGAGAATATCTTCAAGATATGTACAAAATTTTTCTTTATAGATCAAACATAAATTTGATTAAAAATTGGAGTTAAAAACCCCTCTAGGGTTAGGTTACATAAGGAAGAAATCATACAAGAAGAAATCAAATTTGTGTGCAAATATAATCCATTAAGTGACAGAAGAAGGTTGAATGAATGCCCCTATAAGAAAAAGAATGGCCCATACATCTATTATCCTCATGATCTGTCCTATGGCATATAAAATGGCCTTAAATATCATCTAAAACCAATAAATGGTACGGAATAGTTTGGATGAATCGATCAAAAGCATATTAATGGTGTTGCTTGAACAAAAGAGTCGTTGGAGGTAGTTGAAATGAAAATTAATGTTCGGTCGTATGTTTCTCTTTCATCATTGATAGTCCTATTGATGAGCCTCTTATGTCTATCAATGCCAAAAATGATTCTCTGATCATCGGGGAAAACTTCCCCAAAAATAACACTCTTCGTTGATCATTAAGCCTATACATAAATCTCCACTAATAATTAGGAAGACCCCCCAAAACCATTTTTGATGTCATCCTAACCTCATCATGGATTTTAGTGAGACTCTCATTGATGCTAGGCCCTATAAGGGTGACATCATCAATCACCCAAGGCTTTGGTAACCACTTTTATCTCACCAATGAAGTCCACTTTCAGTGAGACAAAAAGAAAGTCTCACCAACATTTATTTCGTTGTGTTATTGGATTTTGGTGAGATTCTCACTAACATTAGCCCCCGTTGTGACATCCATCATTGATAAAGAACATAATAATCAATGAAGTCATGCTCATAAATCCCTTCCATTTTAATGTGTTTCGGTAAGAATCTCACTAAAGTTCAGCCCTATCAGGTTGACATGTCCCTTTGGGGTATATTTTATATCTTCCAGCGGTCCTCATGGTCTCTCCGATGGACAGTTATTTTGACAAGACCAAAAGGAAGTCCCACTAAAATTTTTCTTCTCTTATCTTATGAACATATAATCATAAAAATTTGGTGAGACTCTCACTGACAATTGGTTCCTAAGTGTCATGCACTAGATCAAACTTCTTCATTGTATTCCAGTGAGACATAATGCATGTCTTACTAAAATTCAACCTTTGTATGTTTTGACTACTCACGAGAGTTGAATCTTAAAAATATACAAATATGGTGAAATAGAGAGAGTATCATACTAATCTTAGCCCCTGAAACATTGTGTAATTGCACCTAGTGATGGAAATTTAACCAGAGGTTAATGGTAATAGAGTCAACATTTTTGGTGATTTCTATGAAATACTTGCTTACTAAGTATACAAATTATTAGCATAGAAATTCATTGGGAATGGATTCACTTTGAAGAAACAAGGGAAAAGAGGCATCCTTTCATACAAACTTCTCAATATCCTCTCTACAAACTCCTATGTTGGATAAAATATCATTTTTTTGCCATTTCCTAAAGAAAAAGTTGTGCACGAGAACTTTTTGAAAGCATAAAATCTAGCTAATATATACAAAATCTTAACTTTTTTTAGAAGCAAAACTTAAGATGAATCTCATTGACTGGGATTGGAAGAACCTCACCATCGGGCTTAGATAAATAAAATACATTGGCCTCCTTGCAGCTAGTAATAATATATGGACCACTCCAAATAGCAGCAAATTTAGAATTTTTACCTTTCTTAGCTCTATATACGTCCCAATAGAGGAAAAGATCACCCTCCTTGAAGATCCTAATAGTATCCTTCTTGTCAAATCTTCTTTTAACTTTTTCTTGGTGTACCTCAAGTGTTTGCATAACGTGCTTTCTTATTTCTTCTAATTTCATTACTTCAGCCAATCTGATTGTCATAGAATCATCCTCAACTAGCTCCAATTATTGAGCTAATCCAAGATAAGGAAACTCAAATGCTAAGGGAATCCTTGCTTCTCTTCCATATACTAACATGAAAGGTGAGTTGCCAATGGATCTCTTAGGTGTAATTTTGTTAGCCCATAAAGTTGTTCTTAACTTAGTAGGCCAAGAATTTGATAATCTTCAATTGTCCTCTTGATTATCCTTATGAGGTTCTTGTTGGAAGACTCAAACAAACCATTACCTTTGGGATAATAATTTGAATATGTCTTCAAATATATCCATGTTCAATTGCCCAAGAGCTGATATGAGTTCCAACAAAAGAATTAGCATTATTTGATATGATAGTTGAAGGACCACCAAATCTAGTTACAATTCCATCAAGGAATTCAACCATTGAAGCCTTTGCATGACATCCTTCAAGGCTACTGCCTCTATCCATCTTGTAAAGTAATCTGTAGTAGCCAAGATCTATTTGTGACCAAAACTAGAGAGTGTGTGTATTGGAATATTACTTTACCTAAAAAGAAGGCACATTCCTTACACTTTCTCACCCATTTATGGGAATCTCTGAATAAGGTCGGCCAATAGTAGCCAACCCTCATTATTTTCATAGTTGTGATCCTTGATGAGAAGTGACCACTTTAAGGGCAATCATGAAACTCTTCTAACAACCTATTGATCTAATTTTTATTGATGCATCTTAGTATGACTGGACATTATAATCCCTTCTAAATTGTACACCATCCACCAAGGCATATGGAACAGATTAAAATCTGAATTGTCCCATTTTAGCTTTGTTTAGGGCTTGTGGATATCTTCCTTCTATAAAGAAGGTAGTCATGTCATACAACCAATCATTCTGATTTTTATTTTCATCTGGTTTCTCACCTTGCAATAATAGGGCGAGCTCCTTAGGTATGTGAAAAGACGAGATCATTTGTTCACATAGGCCTTTGCCTCTCACAAGCTTTGTGATCTTGATTTAAATGTCATATTTTATGACTTTAGTGATCCATCTAGCTCTTTTCTCACTTATGTCCTTATTTAAAAGGAAGTAGATTTTATGCTTGCATGTGGGACCAAGGGTTAGATCTTGTTGTTAGATAGTAGATGTCTGAACTTTTTCAGAGCTCTAGTTATGACTAAACAAACTTGTCTTTCCACATATTTGTATCTAACTTCATAATATTTAAGCCCTTCACTAAAGAAAGCAATGGGCTACTCCAAATTTTCTTTAAATTAAGCTATGTCAAGACAACCAATATACTTATTCTCCTCCAAGAGTATAAATGATAAAATCCTTATCAAATTTGGGATTGACAAGAGTAGGAGAAGATGTAATTGTTAGAGTAATAAGATATTTCACTTATTAATTAAATCATTTTGATTTAATTATTAAAATCACTTATTATCTCTAGTTTACTTAAGCTAACCTTTAGGAATGTAATAATGAATTCTTTTATTAATTATTATCATGCAACCTAGGTTTCTCTCTTTTAGGTTTTTGATCACCTTTATAAGGTTTGATCTCATTGTATTTTATAATTCCCTATTTGAATGAATATTTCATCTTTCAGAACATTCTTTGTTGTGTCTCAATTCTTTGCTTTTGTGACAGGTTTTTGCTATAGTGGATCTTGGTGATAGAATTCTATGAATTCTAACATGGTATCAGAGCCTTGCTATCGCAACCCATTCTCAATTTTTTGAAGAATTTTTGGAGCTCTAAGGGTTTCAAGTTTACAGAGGTTTCCTGTGTGGATCTGAGGGGGCTATTTTTTGGTGCACTTTGGGCACAAACCAACCCACCGTTGTGTCTAGAAGGCCCAAAAACCCCTATTTTCATATAAGGCATATCCAATTTGGACATAGTTGCATTTTGAGGCAATTTTCTTGCATGTATTGTCCTATTTTGGCATGCATACCGAGGCGACAAGAAAAAAATTAAAAGTAAATAAATTTCTTGGTCACTCTGCCAATTTTGGTCAAATTTTTGGTAATCCCACCATATTTAGTCGAACTTCACTAACTTTAGCCGAGATTTCTTGGGACTCTTCTTGTTTTGGAGCAGTCTTCAGTTGTCTGCTCATATCTTGAGCAAACAGAAGCATTTTTGGGTAAACGAGATATCATCAAAAATCTAATTCTGAGCTGGATATGAATTTGCAGGTTTGGTTTTATGATTTTTCCATTTTGCAAGGTTTTTTTGCTAGTCAAAGTCAAGGTTCCTTTTTTGTCCTTTGGGAGCCATATCTTTCTCTTATGGGATCCATTTTTTGACTTTCGCATATCGTTGGAAAGCTAGTTCTATGCTCTTTATTCTTGTATCGGTCTCATCTCTAGAATCTTATCCAAGTACATTTTATTTAGTTTTTTTTTACAACCTGGTGAATACCTTGGATGTTTCAAGTCCTAGGATTGTTTTCCTTACATGGGATGACTCCTTTTTAGCTGTTACTCATGTTCCTACAAATTTTGTCATTCCTGCACATTGTAGACATCTATTTATGTAGCATTTCTTTTTTTCAAATGCACTAAGATAAAGTGTCATTTGTTGCATACTTGGGATCTTCCACATTTTGTGCATGTTTGTACTCGCACTACATTATAAAGTGTCATGGGAGGGTTTGATGTTTTCTATGTTTTCCATATACCTTTTTGAAGTGAGTGTTCCTTCCACAAAATTAGCCTCATGATGTGTGTCAAGAGAGTCATCCTTCCATGACACCATCATTTATATGTGTTTGTACTTTCTTCAACACTTTCTATGTTCTTGGTTCTTCATCACGTAGTCATTCTTAGTAGTCTGGTTTAGTGTACCTGTCATGTCTCTCCCTGCTCAGCATTATGGGGGGTATCACTTGTTTCTAATGCTTCCTTGGTTCGATGGAGTGAGCTATGTATTCATTATTTGTTCATATGTACTAGGTGAATGCAGTGGATGGGTACCTATGCATTTTGATGAGATGGATTATTTACCATATGGACACTCTTTCATTCCTATTTTGGAGGCATCCTTCCATCTTTTGATCAGCTCTTCAGACTTTGTTTTTTTTCCATCTATATCTTTGAGTTCTGATGTTTGTCTTTGTTTTGCATCCAGATTCAAGTAGTGTCATTTGAGGGCACTCATGCAGATTACAGTCTTCTCTACCTGATCACGTTCTATTACAGTGGAGGTTTCAACACTTATTCTTCGACAGTGTTTGCAGCTTCATGCTTCAGTGGTGTTCTTCATGTTCATCCTTTGTTCCTATTTTATGGGACATTCTCTAGTTTGGAAGCTTCTTCAGTCCTTCACTAGACTTCATCTCTTTTTGGAGAGGGGTTATCCCCACTGGGTTTTCTCCTTTTCTCCTCTTTACAAAGATTTCTTGTACTTGGGTACCTAATCAGGCCATGTTGTCGGGACCCATTTTCTACTTTCAGTAGTTGTTTCTAGGTTTTAGATTCTCCCTAAGTTTATCTTAAGGGGGGGGGTGTTAGAGTAATAATATATTTTAATTATTAATTAAAGCTTATTTATTTTATTATTAAAGTCACTTATTATCTCTAGTTTACTTAAGCTAAACATTAGGCATGTAATAATTAATTCTTTTATTATTTATTATCATGCAACCTAGGTTTCTCCCTTTTAGGTTTTTTATCACCTTTATAAGGTTTCATCTCATTGTGCATTTAATTATTCCCTCCCTAAATGAATATTTCATCTTTCATAATATTCTTTGTTGTGTCTCCATTCTTTTCTTTTGTGACATGTTTTTGCTACAATGGATCTCCATGATAGAATTCTATGAATTCTAACAATAATTACCATTTTAATATCCTCAAAACCTATTTTTCCTTCCTTGGTCCATCTAAATACTATGTTATTCTTTAGCATATTTATAAGAGCTTTATCCATAATAACAAGGTTAGGAATGAACCTTCTTATAAAATTGATCCTACCAAGGAAACTATATATCGCTTTCTTGTTATTATGAAGTGGAATTGAAAGAATAGCCTCCACTCTCTCAGGATCTATGGTCAATCCATCCTTTGATACAATGTGTCCTAAAATATTTCCTTGATTAGTGTCAAATACACATTTTATTAGATTCAAGGACACACTTTACTCTTTGCATTTGATATACACTTGCCTCAAATGATCAAAGTGATCTATTTCATGCCTAGAATAAATGGTTATATCATCAAGATATATTAGCACAAATTTTGCTAATACACCCTTAAAGACCATCTCCATTTTCTTTTGGAACATAGCACATGAATTAGTTATCCCAAATGGCTTTTTATAGTAAGCATAGGTGTCCCATTTATAATTGAATGTTGTCTTATATTGGTCCTACTCTTGGACAAGGATTTGATTATAACTTGAATAACCATCTAGAAAAGCAAACCTCTTTGAACCGCTGACCTTGTATAAGATCTTCTCCATGGAAGGAAGGGTATGGTGATCCTTAAGAGAAGCCTTATTAAGGTCCCTAATGTCAACACATAATCTAATTTTCCCATTATTCTTTCTCACAAGAACAAGATTAGCTACCCAAGAGGAGTGCTTAATAGGAAAAATGATATTAGGCTCTACACGTTTGCATAGCTCCCTTCTCATTATGGGTTCAATCTTAGGATTGATTGGTCTCTATTTTTGTCTAATTGGTTTTGCATCAACATTTAATTCTATGGTATGTTTTTGATTAAGGTAAATACAGGTTTTGAAGGGACCCCGAAACCCTGTACAGACAGATTTTGGCGGGAATTTGGAACCCAACTAAGAATAAACGCTGCTAAGAGGTATACATTTTGAACCAGCAGCCTAGAAACAACAACAATCAACAACTAAAAAAGATAAACCATTAAAACCCTAGCTACCCAAAAAAAGGCCTAAGCCTTACACCATTAAGTTTGCTGGAGTTGTGAGGCTCCCCAAATAGAAATCCAGGGTTTTGACATGGAACCCAGAACCCAATAGAACAACATCATAGGGCATCATCACTCCCAAACTTGCCTTAGACCTTAATCGAAAATACCCATCAAACAGAATGGGCCCTTGAAAACTTTCAGCATCCATCTGCAAACTCCTCCCAACCATCAGCAAAGAGAAAACAAGAAAAACATTAAGAGAACACCCAACATACATAATGGGCTCTTGAAAAATTTCATCATCCATTTGCAAACATCTCCCAGCCACCAGAAAAGATAAATCTAGAAAAACATAAGAATAGGAGAGCCAAAGATTCCCTAAAACACAACTTTGGTATCAGAATTGATACCCAAAGCAATGAGTATCTCCCAGCACCAATAAAAAATCACCAACCCTAGACTGGTACCATTTCACAAACCATACCACCTTAAAGACCACAGAGTTAGTCCCCATCCATTTCCTTCTTGCCTTCATATGCCTAAATGGAGGAGGAGACCACACACAACCTCAAACTATCTCCATCCAACAGTCATAGTCCACCTTGATAGGCTGGGCCTCCACCTTAATAGGATCTTCCACCTCAATAGGAAGCAGAGGAGAAGAAAGATGAAGCTGAGAGGGACTCCACCACCAAAAAGCCATAGAAAGGAACCCCACCTCAATAGAGGTATCCTCCACCTCAATAGGAGTAAGACACAGAGGGGAAAAGCCAAATAAGGAGCCAACCATGCAATAAAAATCATCCAAGAGAAGGGGGTGGACAGGATTAGTCAAGATTAAAAAATAAACCCAGAAGAGTGAAAACCATCCCACAAACCCTTTTGCCTCTCAGCAAAATCAACAACGTTAATATACCGCCCTCCGAACAAAAAAATTATTTTGTCCCAGGGTATATTTTTAAGACCAAATCTGCTCCCTCTACTGCAAAGAGGGCAACACAAACAAAGATGGTAACAATCAGAGCAATGGGGAGACCATTCATAGGCAGAGAGAAATTTCCCCTCTACCAACAATAATCAGTAGGACCCCCCATGCCCGACAACTACCAAGGGCCTTTGATCTCCAACACTTGGCACACAATGAGGCTGGAACCTATGCCTCCGAATGGAAATATAGCAGCCGATGACTCCTTCCCCACGACTAGGTGTGTTACTATCTCCATCTTCTTCATCACCCTCTCCATCTGCCTCCTCAACCTTTGTGGTGCCTCCTCCAGTTGAAACCCTAACTCCTGCCCGCGCTCTCCCGTCCGCGCTCTCCATTTTTAATTCTATGGTATGTTGAGACAAGCTTGGGTCAAACCCTTTAATTCTTCATATGTCCAAGAAATAACATCATTTATTACTTGACATAATTTTATGAAAACTTCTTGTTTATTCTCAAAGCATACCTTTCTCAAGTTAAGTGTCTTTCTATTAGCAATCCTGATAGGCATGTAGTCATCCTTCTTTGCAACTAGGTTTAGAACTTTGTTTCTTGATTGATCATCAAAGTTTAAGATACCCTCCAAGGTGACTAAACCTTTATGTATCATGTTGGAATTGAGCTGCATAATCTGATTTTCATATTGGTTTTGTAGCATGGTCTGATTTTTAGTAGAGAACTCTACTTCATTTTGTAGAAAATTGACAATTTGCAGATCAAAATTAAAAAAACTTGCCAATTAGTGTAATTATATGGGACAACAAGTGTTATATGTTGTTCCTTATGTCTATAACATGCTCTGATATGTCATAATGAGTACCAACTACTACAATTATATCAACATGTTTGTTCTTATTTCTAGAAACACTTTGAATGTTGAAAGTTTGAAAGGCCTCAAGTAGATCCCAAACTCTATGTTTGTATGACTTGAGAAGGTTTATCTTTGTAATATTTTAATTTATAATCTATTTAACCACCAACTCAATGTCTCTAAAGACTTGTAAGAACTGTATACCTCTTATTTGTGCAAGTTGGAGACCTTGAATTAAGGCTTCATACTCAGCTACATTGTTAGTGCAGCTCAAATAAAGTCTAAAGAAAAAGTAGTATTTCTCCAACCTTAGAGAAATAAGCATTACACCAACACCTGAACCATTTTTATTTATTGATCCATCAAAGCACATATTCCACAATCCATTAGTATCTTCATGTTCTTTCATGAGATTGAAAATAGGAGCATCCTCCTCATGTATGCAATAGGTTCAAAGGACTGTCTGCTCAGCCTCTTGTACTAGATAAAATTTAAAAGCATTAGCCCACTCATCTAAGAGATAATTAGGAACCTCTATCAATAGAGTATAATGTTCATGGATTATGCATTCTTCTTCTTCATGGAATGTATAATTCATATTCATGGGCTAGGTGTATAGGAATCTATGTGATTAAAAGCCAATGGCTCTACTTTTATGGAAGCCTTTGTTCCATATATGGTCCTAAAGAACACGAAAGACCAATAAAATGCAATATAGCCACCTATCTTGGTAGTGAAGTCCCTAGAAAGTCAAAGGGAAAAGTGTGTAGGGAGATCAATAGTGGATATGTCTTGCATGGCAGTGCAACCAGGGCATGCATGTAAAGCCAATTTATATATTTTAATAATCCTATTGTTTGGATAGAAGTACCATCCAATTGAATAACCCCCCTAGTTATTGGTTCATATTTAATGCCTATAAGGTCAGCTACCTTCTTTGACAAGACTGAGCTACTAGCTCTTGAGTCTATCATACAATTGTGAACTATTTTATCTCCTATAATTGAAGAGAGATAAAAAGGGGGAGGTTTATCTTTCTTACTTATATTTTCCTCTCTCTTAGGATTAATAATACTTTTTGCTTCACTTGATATTCCACTTTTAGTTTCTGGCCCCTTTTGATTATTTATAGCCTTCAACCCTTCTTGTATCAATTCTAACTGAGGTGGGATTGAAATGACATCCCACATAGATATAGGCATGTTGGTCTTCTTCATATGATCCACAATATTGAGAGGGATGTGTAGTTATAGGACCCTTAGCAACAAAAAGGTTTGATTTTTGAAATGAGGCAGCTTGAGGCTCCTTTAGCTGCTTACTTCTCTGATGTATACTCTAATTTTGTAATGGGGCAAAAGTATCATATTGTATACCTACTAATATAGTAGATGTGAATGTCTCTGAATTTGAAGCTTTATTGGATGGAGAAGGTGAAATAGTCTCCACTTATCTTCTCTTTCTCCTAGTGTTATAAGCTATGCTATAATTGCTCTCATGGCTGACACCAAAACAATCATCTTGTATTTATAGGACCCTTAGCAACAACAAGGTCTGATTTTTGAAATGGGACAGCTCGAGGCTCCTTTAGCTTCTTGCTTCTCTGATGTATACTCTAATTTTATAATGGGGTGGAAGCTTCATATTTTATACTTAACGATAATTAGGTAGGTGTAAATGTCTCTAAAGTTGAAGCTTGATTGGATTTAGAAGGTGAAACACTCTCCATTGCTCTTCTCTTTCTCCTAGTGTTATAAGTTATGTTATCATTGCTCTAATGATTGACACCAAAATAATCCTCTTGTTTCCAATTCATAAGAGAAGAATCCCCTTGGTGTTGGGATTGGAATCCAATGCTGGACTAATTTGTATCATACCGTTGTCTTGATATTGTTAGTTCTTCCTGGACAGTCAGAGCTTGAGAAAACTGTACCCTTTGGCAAGTAGACTAATCATAAGGATGATTGCAAGTAGCACATCATTCCTGCCCTTGAGCAAGATTATTTTGTGTAGGGACAAGAGTCCTTACTATATTTGTATTTGTATTTGTATGTGAAGGGGAAATATTGTTCAAAATCCTATTTTGGTTTCATTAACCTTGTCCTTAAATTAGTAGCCTATTGAATGCAGAATTCTGAGTGTGAGGCTAATAAGGCCTACTACCTTGAACTTGTTGCCTTTCTAGAATCACCACCTTGTTCCAAATATTTTGAAATCCAAGATTAAAATCATATTTGATAGAATTATTCTCTTGCATCATACTTTGCATCATGATTTTGATATCCTCTAACTCCTTAGAAGGTGTAGAAGTTGGTGGAGCAACAATAAGAGGCTGACTTGTAGTTGTAGTAGGAATAGGAGCCATTGTAGGATGATGCATAGGCATCTCTAGAAATAAAGGCATTGGTGGCCTTGGAGCTAAATTCCCTACTTTATTTAGGCAATTCTCTACCCTTATAGTTATATCATATGCAACTGGTTAAGTATCCCCACTCAATGTCTGCAATGTAGTAGAAATATCACTGTTGAAAGCTCTAAGAAAATGCAAGAAGGCATTACTGGTCAGGAGAAGGCTTCAAGCAAGAATTCTATCTCATGTATTCACGAGTAGTGGTTCACAAGAACCCACTTGTCACGAGAATGAATGGAACACTTAGCACTCATTGCATCTAGGTGATTCTCACAAAGGTGAAGCACTAGGACTCATCTCAAATTTTTTAAATCATAATCTCTTAATGGGTGCCCTACTTTTAGAATTTAACTTTCAAAATTGTGTGCATAGGTTAATTTGTTTGAAGAATTGTATACCAAATCTGATTTAATACCTTGTGTGTGCTAGATTGAATGTAGTTGTGCAAATGACTATGCTTAGAGATTGCTCTGTAATTCAATAAGAGCATATACTATTTCTCTTGTTTCATTTTTGTAAGAATACTTATGAAGTTTTGCATGGTTTGAGAGCAAGAAAAAAAAAAAGAGTCTACTCCAATGAGTAATATGTGTTCTTTATCTACTCCTCCCATCTTCATATATTTCTTTAGAATTGATCTTCAATATATCTTCGGTGTACCCATTGCACACTAAGGTGTGATTGCTAGTTTATAATTGTTTTCTTGTATTTCGAAAGTGTAAATGGTGGGTTTGTTCTACCTTCATAAACCGTAAATTTCTTACAATGTTTTGATGACTAGATTAAATTTGCTTGAAAAACCTTTCATTGTGCTCACTAAATATTTTTTACTTTTCCTAGGGTTTATGTTGTGGGTTTTCAATTTGCATTACTTCATTTCAATTATTGAAACATGCATTTAACATTGCGTTTGTGTTGTTTACTGGGTTTATCCAAAAAATAAATGCTCTTAGTAGGGTTTATGTTGTGGGTTTTCAATTTGCTTTCAATTACAAAAACATGCATTTGAGTCTACATCTGTGTTTGTTTATTGGGTTTATGTAGGGGTTTCAGTTCGAATAGATTTTTTTTTGAAAGTTTATATAGGGGTTTTAGTTGGAGTAAAATATTTTCTTCTTTTTGAAAGTGTAAAGGGTGGGTTTGTTCCATCTTCACAAAAAATGTGTTTGGTGTTTTGTTTTCAACCTATACTTTAATGTTCATGGTGTTGAATGCAATAGAATGTATTAACTCAAAATTAAATTGAATCTTAAATCAATTTTTTTGTACTAGTTGTAAGATGAGAAAAGTGCATAGAACACAAGAATGTATCAAGTGTAGGTTTGTGTTCAAATAGGACAATCCTTGAATCATTAACATCACAAAATCTACGTCATGATACCTCTCGAGAGATTGGTAAAAGTTATATATATCTTTGGGCAAGTGTTTTCCACCCCATGTTCCTATGCGGCTACTTAAGTGCAATTTGTGCTTAAAATTAAGTAGCTGGAGTGTCCCCATGCCATTTTTAAATAAGGGGAAAAGGATAATTTGGAATCTATCCCTACTTTAGTGGAGCAGCCACCGCTTAAAATTTAAAAATAAGCATTGAAAAAGGGGGGGTTGAAATAAGCAGCGGTTGCTTATTGACAAAAATGACACATGGCTTCACAAATCATTTTCCCTCTTTTTTATATCTCCTATTTTTTCTCAAAACACTTATCTACAAAATTTATTATTAAGATTTTATTTAAACATTCTATTTTTTATGTCTCCTAAAAAAATAAGCAGCAAAATTCATTTACCATGGGGCCACCAGCTCCACAAATTGCTGCTAAAAATGTTGAGCGACAATTGCTAGCTAAAATAAGCTTAGCAGCCGCATGGGGACCTGCCCTTATAGGGTTTGATATCAACATCAACTAAATTAGCAAAACCCACATTCAAAGTTTGCACATTAAGTTTCACATTTATGCAACCAACGAACATAGGTAGAGCCATTTTTTAAATCACCAAGCTCTTACAATGATTTGCAGCACGCTACTACAAATAATATGGTAAGCTCAAATGTTTCCTTCTATTGAGCATTGCAGTAGCCATATGTATATTCGTTCTTCTTTACCGATTCAAAAAAATATGTGCATGTATATGTGTTTCCATCGATAGATACGTGTGGATCTTTCCTACAGTATGTTTATGCATTGGCATATGATAATACAATACACATACATATGTATACTATTCATAATATGTTTATGCATATACATGTACATATATTATGCATTTGCGTGCAAATATGCACACAAGTAAAGTGATGGAGAACTCCATGTTTATCTATAACTTTAATTTTTTTATGTAGCTCCATATATAAATACATGTATATCTATACTATCCATGAATACAAATACCTAAATATAAAAAAAAAGGGTTGCATACAAATATAAAAATATATCTAAAAGTTTCATCGTGGTGATACAATTTTTTAGCCACATGATGCTCTCTTTGTAGGATGTTGAGACACAAATCTAGATGACTTCAAATGCAATATGTCATATAAATGTTGGAGATGATGTGCCTTCTCCGATGCTCTAGGTCCCATCCTTTCAAAAACTCAACAGTGATCAGAGTGAGCCTGAGTGACACAAGTTAGTGTAGTCTGATGACACGTATATGCAATTTGGCATTGTACCGCCAAATACTTTGATCTATTTTATTCAAAGGCATTAAAGATAGGTTTCATAGTGTCTCTTATTACCTATGCCTGTAGGAATGTTTGGGGATCAAAATAGCATACAGTCTATATGTTTTCTGTTTGATTACTTTTGTTGGATGTTTATTTTTGTTCCATGTGCATTGTTGAATCTTATGTTTTGCTCCTTTCATACAGCTATACTAATATTTAGCCTAGAAATCAAAAGCATAGCCTGTATGTTGCTTGGGAAACCTAGATACCTCTTTCAATAACAAGAGTTCAACAAATATTGGAACGAGGCACTCCCTACACCTGCTAAACATTCCCCTAAATTTTGCTTGCAATTGCCTCCAACACAACTTAAAAATCCTAACAATAGTAGCCCTTAGAGCTATCAAATTTCCACAATCCATTAGAATGCTATATAAGTTTCTGGATTGGATTGTGTAAGAATTTTTTTCATCAATGTTTCAATCACACTACATGATCCATCATTAGGAACTTTAGCCCTATAAAAACATTGAACCCTTTCCAAAATAAATGAACAATTAATAATACCAAGATTCCTTAAATACAACAGAGATGTCTATAATATCACCTATAGACATGTTACAACTTTTCTCTTAACAAAAGCACTCTAAATAAACTTAAATAAAACAAAACAACATAAAAATAAATTATTTATAGCATACTCCTAACTATTTTTCTTTTATCTTTTATAGAGTTATAGATCGTACACTTCATCAGATAGAATTGCCAAAGAAACCCATTTTCATGGAGACTTTTTTTTTTGTTTGTTTCATTTTATTAGTTATTATATTGTTGCAGATCATGCAATTATTTATTAAAATTTAACATGGAAACCCAAGTCAAAGTGGGAAAATTCTTGCAATGCATCAAGTTCTTAGAAATCAAAGAGTTGTAGCTCAATCGGTTGAGCATAATTGATAAGAATGATTGTATGTTTCTTGATTAGACCATCCATAAAGGTTCAAAATGATAGAGGTACATATAAGAGATGATGCTGGGATCATACCCTGAGTGACTTTGGTGGCCCTTAATCCTTAACTCTTAGTTTAAGAGGTATAAACATAGGCTTGTACTTTTGTATTGATTAACAAACAAACTTGTGGATGATATAAAATCCTCCATACAAAAATACTTGAAACCAAAACCATTCTCAACTAATATGTATTTAATAACAATTTTATTTTGGGGTGTTCACTATTTTAAAGAGCCCATTGTGTTTAATATGTGAACTAGAATCCAATTGAGAGTATTAGTCAACAAAAGCAATAAATTAAATGGGGCCTCCTACTGCTGCCGCTCCCTCTTTTAGGGCTTTCGACGCTGTCGCTTCTATCACCGCTGGCGTTGCCCTGGCTGATGGTGCTCGGGATCCTGCAGCTACTACTGTCCTCACCGTTGGTGTTGGGCCTTCCTATGCCAGTGGCGTGGAGACAGTGCCTTCTGCGCCTGGTGCTTCGACTGGGTTTACAGATGGTGCATGTCTGCGTGATTCAGGGCCTCCATTGTTGCGACCATCTGCTGCTCGACTTGGTGGACCTGTTGTCTCTTATGCAGATGTGGCAGTATTTGAAGCAAATATTCATGGTGCCAAGTCTTCAGCCACTATTGCAGGGAGAGGGAGTCTTCGGTCCCGACCTCTTGGTGTGACGCCTGTCTCTGTAAGAGACCCCATTGTGGTAAAACTGAAACCTGAAATTGGTGATGAAATCATTAAAAATGCAGAGGATTTTTATTCTAATGTTGTCATCTTCAAATTTAGGGGTTTTTGGCCCTCTCTAACGGACTTGCATGCTTGGATTTCCAAGCATTGGGAACCTCTCTTATCCGAAACTGTTCAGATATACCCTGCAACAAAGTGTTTTTTTTATAGAAAAGTTTGGAAATGTTGCAGATAGGAAAACCATTTCGTGTGAATGGTTCTTCACTTGGGAAGATGAAACTTTCCCCCTTATGGCCAAACCCTGGCATAAGGATTTTGATCCTCTTACTGAGTCTTTTAAGAAAACACCCATTTGGGTGAGACTCCCGCATCTTCCCCTTCATTTATGACTGGACTCTGTTCTAGAGGCTGTTGGGGAGGCCATTGGGGATTTTCAGATGGTTGATTCAGGATCTTCTAACGTTCTTCATTCGACATATACTCGCATCCTTGTGGAAGCTGATGCTTCTAAGGGTCTTCCTGAGAAGATTACTTTAGTTTCTCCCTTCGGCCCCTGGACCCAACCTCTAGATTATGAGGGAATTCCATTTAGATGCAGGATATGCCACAAGACTGACCATGTTGCTGCTCAGTGTTCATCTAAAAGGGTTAAAACAAAGAAATTGCCTTCGTGGTGGATGGGGGCTTCTAAACATCATCATACAGTTCATAAAGTGTCCAAGGATGTTGTTGTTCCTGATGCTGCCTTGGTTCAGGAGGGTGATGCTGTCCTTTCGGGGGTAGATGGTGTTGATTTTGACAGGAGTGATGTTGTTGTCTCTGGTTTAGATGTCCCGTTAGCCAGTGCTGTGGATTCTGCTGCTCCTATTCCTCTAAGTGGGGATCTGGGGCATGGTGGAGACGCTACCCCTGTCCCTATAGTGCTTGCTGGTGTGGACAACCTCGTTTCTCAGGTTCTTGTGGGCTCCTCTGCTAACTCTTTGGCTTGGCAGAGCGCAGCTGAGAAGGTGGGGGATGGATGGATAACAGTTAAAGGAAAGAAATCAAAGTCGTCCATGCCCTCTTTTGATATGCACCTATGATCTCACAAGGGTGGGCCTAAATGTAAATGTTTATCGCCCTTTGTTGCGGTTTAATTTATGGGAACTTTTTGTTTGTTCCCTTGGGCTTGGGAGGTGTTGTTCTCTCTTTCCCTCACTGTTCAGGGTTCTGGGGTCCTTTCAAAACCAGTTTCTGTGGCCCTGTGTTGGCCTATTTTGTTTATTGGTTATGTCTTTCTTGGTTGGGCTTTCTTTTCGATCTTTCGCTCTGTTTCGGGTTTCAGGCACCCTATAAAACCTGTTTTACTTAATAAAAAACAAAAGCAACAAATTGTAAGGTGTTGCCATAGGATCAATTTCAATAATAATGAACACAAAATATTCTTTTTATTCTAGAAAGAATTTCAAATGGCATACAATGCAATTGATATTCAAATCCAACATGAAATCAAAGACAATGCACTGAACAAAAAGAGGAAGGAATGCCTTCGCAAATTAGAATTTTCATCTCACCAATGGTGGAATGATTAAAGTAGCAGATTTCAACAAATTTTTGACAATGTATTGCTCTATATTGCATCGAGGGTACAAGTCATTTGTTCTTTTTTTTTTGGTTTATGTAATGATTTCGGCTAATGGATAAAAAAATAACAACTGAGTGAAACCCTCGATGCAATAGAAATGATTGAAAAAAAATATGAAAGTGTAATTGCAAATGAGTACAATCATTGTTACAAGCAAAAATGAAATGATAAATGAAGTGGATGCACTATCTGTGATACTTTTATAAAATTGATCATGCCATTTATTAAAGTATCACATTTTAATTTATTTATATTTTACATTCTAAACTTGCTTAACATTTGTTTAATAATAGTGGATTTCTCAATTAGATGGAAATTAACAAAATTTATAAATAAATATATAAATATAAATATAATATATTTAATTATATAGTACATCATAATAAAATAATATTTTATATTTTATTAAATATATAACATAAATTGATAAAGAGATAAATGTTGAAAAAATCTATGAAGTTTATAAATATAAAAAGAAAATCGTATATACCTGAAATTGTCAAGAAATGAAGAAAATTAATGTGGATAATTTAACGTGGTAAAAAAACTTGTATCTTGTTATGATGGGTATGTAATAGTACCGGTGCAAATTCGTTGCTAGCCAGTGAAAAAAAACATCACCCACCTCATCTTCCAGATTCGTTCCTCGTTTCTTCCACGAAGTTTCTCCCATGTCTCTTTTTATTATCACCGACTCTCTGTACTTTTCTTTCCTCGACGAAAAAGTAAAGCCAGTCGTCAGCATTCTTTCCTATGCGATTTCACGTTTCTACCACATTCTTTCACAGGATTCCACGTTTCTTCCACCCATTAATATTATTTAAACTCCTAGCTTTCTGTTCCCTTGAGCATGCTCTGTCTTGCCCTTTCTCTTCCCTTACGCATACTGAGATCTTTGCATCCTGTTTGCATCGATTTTCTCCCATTGCTGCCGTTTCCATTGTCTACAAGCAAGCTTGTTTTCATGCTGCTTTGATTGGGTTCCTGTCTTTCTTTCACAGCGTTTAATGGGATTCAATTCCATGGCATCCACTTCAGGTACTGGTGGCTATATACCAGAGAATGAGGGTACAATGGGTGCTTTTCGTGAAATCGCACCAGATGCATCTACTTAAGGTACATGCTCAACACTCATCCAAAAACCCTCTTTTGATGTATGTAAAAAAAACGTTAGCCACCAGAATCTATCATATCCTGAATGACATGAAGGTCACAGCTTTTCTGCATTTAGAGGAGTTGGAATATGGGGATTTCTTGCCTACAACAATAGAAGCAGCAATCTGCGGTGCTACTCTTCACATAACAATTTTTTCAACGAACTATACAGAAACACCTTGGTGTTTGACATCGCCGGCAGAATTGTTCTATTTTCTATCATGTAGAGCCTACCCATCTAAGATATGTAGCTCAAGGGAATGGAATGTTTGTTGATGACATAAAAAGAAAAATAGATATAACTCATAAAAGTTTTAGGAATGGAAAAATACAATTTATAGGATCTCATTTTACACTAGTTAAATGATACAAAATAATGAGTAAGTATTACATATTCAGCGTCCCTATTTTGACAAATATACTTTCTTTTTTTTCACGTCTATGTAATTTAGCTTTAGCATAAACACTTGTTCGTAGTTTGATTTTTGAATATTTTTTCTTGTTTAGTGATGAGATGAGGTTGTTCAAGAACATTGTAAATATTGTACTGAAAGAAATACACAATGTGCTCTTAATAGTTGCAAAACATTCAGTAGGTTTGAAAGAAATAGTGGAAGACTTTGAGAATACACTCCAACTTGCCCAAAATGATTAGGGTGCAAATTGTGGGCATTTGGGGCATAGATAGTTTCGACAAGACTACACTTACCAAAGAATTATACAACAAAAAATCATCCTCCATGGAGAAGTCTTGTTTTATTTTTGATATTAAAGAAGTCAAAGGTGTATTGCAAATCAAGCAGAGTCAATTCTTCAAAGGCCTTGGTGTAAATGAACTAGTTGACAATATAGAGCAAGGTAAGACTATTCTTGCAAGGCATTTGAAATATTATAGGGTGCTCATTTTTATCGATGATGTTGATCATGTACATCAATTGGATGCACCTACAAAAGATAGCCTTGTAAGGGTTAGACTCATCATTGTCACAACAAAAGAATGTGAAGTACTTACATCTTGGGGCATATACTCCATAAAATTAAAGCATTAGATCTATTTAATGCAAAACATCTCTCATGATAATGAATGGAACACTTAGCACTTATTGCAAGATCTATTTAATGCATAACATCTCTCATGAGAATGAATGGAACACTTAGCTTAAGGGGCTTCCTAATGAATGGTTCATAAGGCACAACATTTGCTAAAGGTTTTGCAAATGAGGTTGCACGCAAAGTGGGCTTAAACATGGAGGAAACTTTGTAGTTAAGTGCGCTTGATTTGGAGTACTATTGGGATGGCTGACCTTCTGGGAAGTCCGGATGCTTCACCTCTGTGAGCATCATCTAGATGCAATAAGTACTAAGTGTTCCATTCATTCTCATGAGAGATGTTCTGCATTAATGGATCTAATACTTTCATTTTATATATGGAGTATATGCCCCAAGATGTAAGTACTTCATATTCTCTTGTTGTGACAATGATAAGGCTACCCCTTACAAGGCTATCTTTTACAGTAAGAGTGCATCTAGTTGATCTACATGATCGACACCATCCATAACAATGAGCACCCTATAAGATTTCAAATGCCTTGCAAGAATAGTGTAACATGCTAATAGTTTTTAAAAATGAAAGTAACAATTAATTGGTGTAAACATATAAATAGAAATGAACTTGTAAGAACAATTTGAACTAACATGCTATTCGTGATTTTTTTGATTTTTTTTTTCAAAACATAATTAATTTTCATTGAATTGAAAACATAAAGTTTCTAAGAAGATTTTCAATATGCTTTATCTTTATCATCAACTTGATATATAAACAAGAATATGAAGAAGATAAAAGAGATCTTATTGAGCATAACCAGCGACATGGATTCCATTTGTCTTCTTTATGTTCTACAATGCAACATGGTGGTGAAAGTATCACTAGGGCATTTTACCACCCAACCACGGATCAATTACCAATCCCCCTTGCTTATTTTTTACTCGAAGCAGGCCCGACCCTTCGCAAGGGATGTAAACGTGATTATAAACAAGCCATTCTAGATCTGGTGTAGGATCCTACTAACCTTAGTCGGTCACACCCTATAGCCACTACTAACTTAGTATGACACCTGACTAGGGATGTATCTGGAGCTTTTTGAACTGACTAACACTTGCACATGCTATAGTGCACCTTGGCCAAGGATTAATGCAACATGTTAAAAGATGTTGTCTAGTTCTCACCCAATCTGACTTGCACCTTATAGAATGTAATAGACTATTTGTATACATAATAGGAGGCTCCTATATGACCACCACCATAATGACATACTTGTCCTTAGATCCCAATATATTTAACCATTCTATCTTGGTTACTTATTTTTTTAGTGGCCGATCACATTTGTACAATGATAGTTTGCTTAACACCGGTGGGTATAGGGCTGTACAACTTACATTCCTTACACGGATATATTCATAAGGAAACCAACCTGTACCTTACAAGCATATAAGTGTAAGCTTCTAGGTTCTGCTGTAATCTGTTCATATTAAATGAACCTAATAAACAGCCCTCTAACCCCCCTTATTTAGTTTACCACATTAGTCCCCATAATATGTTCCAATTTATAATAACGTTTATGTCTGTCCTAAGATTTCCATTGGTGGCATGGTCAAAATTTCCTTAAATTTCAGATCTCAAGGTTACAATTATACCTTGTCCATAGCAGTGAAATTTTAAGCTACATGTGTTCTTAATTTTTTAAATATACAGAGAGGTGGTTATAAGTAAGTCTTTGTCCATAGCCACAGAGATAAGCATACAACTGTATGGTAAAGAATTTTCTAGCATTTATCAAAACCTCATCCACCATAATTATTTAATTAAAACTTTATTTTTGGCAGGGTCTGGTGGTTTATTTATTGCTGGAAAGTCTCTGTCTAAGGTTTGTTTACTTTCTCTCAGAATTCAGACACTATAAATCAGACTCTCCTTTGGCGGGAGTCATAAGCTTAACTCAAGGAGTTAAAGGATATTCCTTAACTTCCTATAAACTCACCATTACATGTAGAAGTTACTAAATTTATTGAGTTTCTTCTTTAAACGAAAGAATAAGCTAAGGATAAGATTCAGTCTTGCATGCAATTAAATCTCTTACATGCATCACTCTGAACGAGACATTCATCCAATAGTTTACAGAAATCTCCTATATTTCCAAGTATGAGTTTATATAATCCAATTTACTATAAAGGTGCGGCTGTGATAAAAACACACGTGAATTGAAATTTAGACTATCGTGTTTATTGTGTCTTGCATGCATCTGAAATACATTCCTTCTAATGTAATTTCAGGAAGTAAATGATTCCAAATTTATGAGAATTCTAATCACAGAATTAAAACCAAGAAGTCTACGTGAATAGTACATGTCTATGATAAGGAGCTAATCTGCAATTTGGAAGAGGATGCTCTTTGATTATTGTTAACGCTGCTTGCTCCTTCTATAGCACCCAACTCTTATAATACTTCAAGAATTGTAGAAGTTCTCCTAAAGTTTCTTATCGCTGCTTTTGACTAGAATACTATATGCTTCCTACCAACTACCTTCTCACTGGAAGACCATGTTGTTGCACATAACCCATGACATCTTGTTCTCTTTCTCCAAACTACTGTCTATATTTCTAAGCTCTTCCCGCTCTCTCTCTCTCTCTCTCTCTCTCTCTCGTGCTCCAACTTCTAAACTACTAACAAAACGACTAACTGACATCATAAGACCAACTAGGATCCTAGTCAAGACCTATACCTTCTAGGTTGCACTAGCCTGGACCTAGTTAGTACTTACCAGTTCCAGAATCCAGGTAGCTCCAATTCATAACCATGTTTGCACCCCTCTTTCCCGGTGATACTTTCCCCACCTTTCATTGGAGGATGAGCAGTTCCTGCAACCACTTGTCAACAGGATGTAGTCAATCCGTAATTTTTTGTTATCTCAACAATTATATATATGCAATAATCAAATTTCGTAACTCAAGATAAAAATGTAATCATTACATCATTCCTCTTACAATATCCAAACTACTGCTCCATGATAAGTAGAAAATTGAAAACCAATTACCATCTAGGGCATCAATTTAATCAAAATCACTGTTTATGGAAACCAAATACCATCTAGGGCATCAATATAAACAAAACTATTGTTAATGAAAACCAAATACCATCTAGGGCATCAATATAATTAAAACCACTGTTTATGAAAACCAAATACCATCTAGGGCATCAATATAATTAAACCACTATTTATGAAAACCAAATACCATCTAGGGCATCGATATAAACAAAACCATTGTTTACGAAAACCAAATAGTCAGTAGTCAGGAGGGATGTGACAAATAGCCTTACCTTGGTCTATATTAAATTGATCAGATTTTCACAATCCATTTGAATATAAAGCTTGAATTTCTAGTTTTGATTGTGTATGTTTTTTGATGCTAAAAAACATACACAATCAAAACCAGAAATTCAAGCTTTATATTGGTCTATATTGTCAACTAGTTCATTTACACCAAGGCCTTTGATAAGTTGACTCTGCTTGTTCTGCAATACACCTTTGACTTCTCTAATATCAAAAATAAAACAAGACCTCTCTATTGAGGATGATCTTTTGTTGTATAATTCTTTGGCAAGTGTGGTCTTGCCGGAACTACCTATGCCCCAAATGCCCACAATTTGCACACCGTGATCATTTTGGGCAAAAGTTGGAGTGTATTCTCAAAGTCCTCCATTATTTCCTTCCGACTTACTGGATGTTTTGCAACTATTAAAGGCACATTGCGTATTTCTTTTAGTATAATATTCACAATGTTCTTGAACAACCTCATCTCATCACTAGATAAGAAAAAAACATCCAAAAATCAAACTACACAGATGTTTATGCCAAAGATAAATTACAGAGATGTGAAGAAAAGTACGCATATTTGTCAAGATAGGGAGGCTGAATATGTAATACTTACTCATTATTTTGTATCATTGGCCAGTGTAAAATGAGACCCTATAAATTGCATCTTTCGATTCTTGAAGATTTTCTGGGCTATATCTACTTTTGTTTATTATGTCTATCAAAAACATAAACATACATTCCTTTCCCTTGAGCTACGTATCTTAGATCAGTAGGCTCTACATGATAGAAAATGGGAACAATTTTGCAAGCACTTTTAAGCATACATGAGAGCTCTCCTCTCCTCTCCATGGATTTGAGAAGCTTGTTAAAAAGTTTATAGAGGCTTGTTATGGATTGCCCCTGGCGCTCAAGGTATTTGGAGGACAGTTATATGGGAAGCTCAACAAACAATATTGGAAGTCTTATTTTATAAGATATCAAGAATATTATCCCTTGATATCAAAGAGAAACTCAAAGTAAGTTATGATGCTCTTGATGATAAAGAGAAAGAGGCATTCCTTGATACAACATGTTTCTTTATTGGAGAAAAGAACAGTTTGGCAAGTGAAATCTGGGATGGAACATGGTGGAGTGGTCTGTATAGCTGGGAAAGGCTTCTAAATAAGTGTTGGTAGAGGTTGATGATAATAATCATATCAGAATGCATTATCACTTAAGAGATTTAGGAAGGGAAATTGCAAATCAACAATCACCCTCCTGATTTTGGTCATACCAGCAAATTATTGGTTATGGCAAACAAAACCAGGTGAGTTTAATACTTTGTTTTATTTTAGAGCTAACAATGGAAAGGAAACACCTTTTTTAAAAGAAGTTTGTTGATTTTATGTGTTAAATAGTTGTTTAAAAAGACAAGTATTGTTTGTCCTTTTTGCAATCTAATTCATTTAGCAACATAATCTATTTAGATTTCAAACCATCTTTTGGGTTGATAATTTGTAAAGATTTATAGTTTTTATTTAATTTTGTTGTGTATATTCAATGGCCTTATTGACTGGTCTTTGCTGTCTTGATCTGTTGAATGCTTAATCTTTCTTTTTGTAACGAGTCTAAACCCTTTCAAAATCCCTACTTACCTTTTTGAGAACTTATTTATTTTGTATGCATTTGAGCAGCCAATGAATTTGCTTTTATTTTTATAAGATTCTGAACTTATCTTTATTTTCAGAAAACAAATAGCATTCGAGGAATTAAGGTTGCCCCTATTGAAAGAGAAGAGCGGTTGTCATATGTACGTTTGTTATGTTCACTATTTCTCTACATACTTATACTAATTCTGATTGTCTGTACAATTTTATCTGTATTTTGTAGTTTTTGCTTAAATTTTTTACTTGTAGTATTCAACAATCGGTGCACTTTCAAATAATGTAGGGAAGATGTTGATTAATTAGTGCGTTTTTTAAGTTTTGTGGTTGCTGATGGCAGGAAGAGCACTTAAGTGGTGGAATTTCGTTTCTCAGACCCTCTTTAGTTGGACTAAAGCTTTTGGTGATTGAAGGAAATTATTTTAATCAAGTAATCAGTGAGGCATCAAGAGAGCTGCTCTGGCTTCGCTGGTCCGGTATTGGGCATAGAAACCTTTCAACACAGCTTTCTTTGAAAATCTCTTAGAAGAACTATGGGAGGCTGAGAGTGATGTGAGTAGTCTTTAGTTTTTGCTCTAATAAATAAATTTTTCAATTTGTTTTATAATAATTAATTGTAGTATATTTAATGCCTCTCGCATTGGAAATGTGTTGTAGGCTTCCATGGAGTTAAGAGAATTGATTATTTCTTCTTGCTACAAATTCTGAAGATTCCCAAATTCAATAGGGTGTCTGAATGAGTTGAAAAAGATAGTAATAAAAGATAGCAGGGATATAGATAGTCTTCCAGAAGAATTTTGTCCTCTTCTGCGATTCTTGGAGCTGCTCGAATTATCTGATTGTAGAAAGCTATCATTACTACCCAGCAGGTTTGGCAATTTGACAAATCTCTAGTATTTAGATTTGTCCCAGTGTAGCAACTTAAGGAGATTACCTGTTTCTTTTAAGACCTTGATTCTCTTAAACTATCTAAATTTCCAGTGGTGTAGAAAGCTCATGCTTAAGTCAAATGATTTCCAAAACATTAGAAAGCTGGAGTATTTGAAACTTTCCTGGCTGCGCACAATTGGAGGAGCTACCTGACGATATCACAAATCAGGTGTCCTTGAGAGAGTTTTGGATAGGGAGTGAGTTGTTAATAAGGTTGCCAAACTCTCTTGGAAAATTGTCTTCCTTAACAAATCTTTTAATGGAGGATTGTCCCATACAGGAATCTTTGCCGACCCCTCTTGGAAAATTGTCCTCCTTAACAAATCTTTAAATAGAGGATTGTCCCAATCTGGAATCTTTGCTGATCTCTCTTGGAAACTTGTGCTCCTTGGCAAATCTTGCAATTCATGGGTGTCCAAAGCTTAAGCATTTATACATATGCGAGTGCCCAATCAGCCAAGTTGATTTTGGAGCAGCATATTTATCTTTTGCATTGAGCAACTTGATGCGGCTGACACTTAGCCAAACAACAGTGTGTAAGATTTCATTTTTTGAAGACCGTTGTCCCCGTCTTCAGAGGTTAAGTCTTCTTTATAATAATCGCTTAACAGAGATCACAACACTATCACTAAACCTTGAATTTCTGGATATATGGAGGTGTCCAAAGCTGGAGGAGCTTCCGAGCTTTACACAATTAACTTCTCTCAGAGAGTTTAGAGTAGAAGATTGTGACCGAATTGAGGAATTTGAAGGTTTATAGTATTGCACAAGATTGGAGAGATTGATTTTATACAGTGAAAGTGAGAGCTTGGAGGTGTCGGGCATAGAAAGCTTGGAGAATTTGAGCACACTGGAACTGAGAGCAAACAAGGGATCAGTTATTCAAAGTTGCATTCAAAGGATACAGGCAATAAAGTAGTAGTTTCTAGGAGCAAAATATTTGAACTTATCTTCATCTAATCGTGCATTGACTAAATGTTGTGCAGAAATGGCTAGATGTAACAATGATAGGTACGCATGCGATCCCCGAGGTGTCCTCACTTGTCGACTCCTTCGAACTTGGGTTGTCTCCGAATCTTTGTGTAGCTGATTCCTTCTCTAACCATTCCTTGGATACTTTGGCCAAATTGAAATTGCTGTTGTACAACCATTCCTCCAGTGGCAATGCCATTATGCTTTGTTTTCTTATAAATGGTGTAAATTCAGTTCCTTGTTTAGTGAAGCGTGTAGACATCGGTTCTTCTGCTATATTATCTTGGATGGCGACTGGACACGGTAGATGGGCAGTGATAGGTGTCTTCACACAACATTCTAGGTGGCTCACTGGAAATGATGAATTCTGCATCGAGTCTTCAGATGAATTTCTGCAAATAGAAGTGGAGAGAGGTTTGGTTGTGAGAGGAGAAGAGCAAAGACTAAGGATGGAGGCATTATTGGCACTTTTACAAATCATTTCTAGCTAATATTAATTTTTGGGGGAAATTGTGGAGTTAATAAGTAAATAAGAGTTGGTATTGTAAAATAATTAAGCCAAGAGGCCTCCTACAATGACATCAAATTTGGTTGTAAACAATTTAGCTTTCTGAATAAATTTGACAGGAATTTGCATGTCTTATGAACTGAGACTATAATACACCTATTTTTATTCTAAGCCGAGAGGCTTTCTACAATGGCAGCAAGTTTGGTTATAAACAATTTAGCTTTTGAATAAATTTGACAGCCAATTGCATGTCTTATGAATTGAGACTATAATACACTTAAAAAAATTTACTTTCATAATCTTGAAAATAATGTTTAATGCCACTAAATACATAAAAAAAGAAATGTTTGGTATGCTTGATGGTTGCAAATAAATCCGAAGAGTCATACCTTAGTGAAAGAGGAAGCGATAAAGATTGATGGTCAATTACATGGCAGGGGATTATTGCGGAGACGACTTCATTATTATAGCTAGAGGAAGAGACTCAGAAAGGATCAGAGCTACCGCAAGGATGAGGAAGAAAATGATGCATTAGCCCGCCTGGATGAGGGCAATGCATTTCTATGAATCCCAGATTGATGAATTCGAATTGGGGAAGCATGTTTTTGTGCAATGATCCTGCAATTTTTCCACGAGATTTCTGAGTGTGTTGGCTAAATATTTTGCAAGTCACTAAGACTACAACTTGCAAAACGTGTGTTTTAGGCAGCAGTATGTGAGATTTCTCTCTCCTCTCAGCAATAGGGGAGGCTCCCTTCTTACCGCAGGTGGCTTCAAGTAGAACTGAACTGTACCACATACAGTTCACCTTGCAACA
>MU227172.1:208730-221623 GCA_018584345.1 Thuja plicata
CTGATCATAAGGCTTTACAATATTTGGGTAGTCAGAATAAGTTGAATTAGAGACATATGAAATGGGTTGAATATTTGCAGAGCTTTACATTTGTGATTAAGCATAAGAGTGGAGTTTCTAACAGAGTTGCTGATGCATTGCGTAGAAGAAGATCTTTGTTGACTGAAATGAGATTTGAAGTTCTTGGTTTTGATGACATGAAGAATTTGTATGAACATGATCCTGATTTTTCAGAGCAGTGGAGAGTGTGCAGAGCACCTAATACAAATCAATCTTGTAAGTATGAAGACTATTTCATTCAGGAAGACATGTTGTTCAAAGGTATTCAGTTATGTATACCAAGAGGATCAATGAGAATTAATTTGATAAAGGAGAAACATAGTAGTGGATTGGCTGGACACTTTGGCATCGATAAAACATTGAGTTTGCTGAAGGAGAGGTACTTTTGGCCTCACTTGTATAAGGACGTTCATAAATTTGTAAGAAGTTGTGGAGTCTGTCAAGTTACAAAGGGAGTAAGTCAGAATACTGGTTTGTATACACCTGTTACTGTTCCTGAGAAACCTTGGAGTGATATCAACATGGATTTTGTTCTTGGCTTACCTAGGATAGCAAGAGGTAATGATTCTATATTTGTTGTTGTGGATAGATTTTCTAAAATGACACATTTCATACCATGTAAGAAAACATCAGATGCCGTACATATAGCAGATCTTTTATTTAAGGAAATTGTCAGATTGCATGGATTACCAAAGAGTATCATCTCTGACAGAGACAGTAAGTTTGTAAGCTATTTTTGGAGAACACTTTGGAAGAAGTTGAATACTGAGTTGAAATTTAGTTCTACATTCCACCCATAGACTAATGGACAAACAAAAGTTGTAAACAAAAGTTTGGGTAACTTGTTGAGATGTTTAGTTGGAGACGCACCCAGCAATTGGGATTTGATGTTGGCACAAGCAGAGTTTGCATACAACAGTTCAGTAAACAGAAGCACTGGAAAGACACCTTTTGAGATTGTTCATGGCACACAACCTAGAGGTATATCAAATTTGAGAGACATTGTTGGTGAAGAGAAAAGAAGTGCTGAAGTAGAGGAATTTGCAGAATTTATGAAGACTTTGCATGAGGATGTAAAACAAAAGCTCGAGAAAAGTAATAAAAAATACAAAGATGATGCTGACAGATCAAGAAGACATAAGACATTTGAAGTTGATGATGTTGTAATGGTTCATCTGAAGAAATGAAGATTTCCTATTGGAACATTTGGGAAACTGAAGATGAAGAAATTTGGTCCTTGTAAAATACTGAGAAGATTTGACAGTGGAAATGCTTACGAAGTTGAATTACCTGATGACATGGATATATCACATATATTCAATATTTCAGACTTGTATGAATATCATGAACCTTATGAAGAAGTAACAGTACCAAGTGATTATCCTAAGAAGCAGATAGAGGAAGTTGAGAAGATCTTGAAACAGAGAGTTGGCAGAAGTACAAGAGGAAAAGAATACATGGAATATCTGGTAAAGTGGAAAAACAGACTGATTGAGGACTCATCTTGGATTTCTCAATCTAAGTTGGATTCATTTCAGGTTGGACCTGATACATGATTCAGGGAATCATTTCTTTTCATCCCCAAGTGTCTGATGTAGGAGCATCTTGGGTCCTTGGCACTCCTGCTCATCCAAAAATATGTTTTCCTTCATTTGTCTAGTTTTTTTTTTCTGTCACTCGGCTTCTGTTGCTCGACATCCTTTGCTGAGTTGCTCGGTCATACTTTGCTGAGTTGCTCGATCAGGCTCTGTTGCTCGGCCTTTCCTTTGCCGGGTTGGTTATTTTGGGAGTTGGAGCTGCTGGCCGACTTCTTCATTTAATTTTTCATGGCTGGATTTATTTGGGATCTATCTTGGGATCCATGTGGACCTAAATCTGGGTCTTTTCTTTGGGTTTTGAGCGTTGACTTCCTTGTTGGTCTCTTGTATATATTCTTTTGTATGTTCTTAGTTTGGTAGCAAGTCTTAGAGCAAGAATGGAAATGTTAAGATATTGAAGATCTAAGATCTCTGTTGTAAGAAGATCGAATTGTAATACATTTCTTTGTATATGGCCGTAACCAGGAAGGTCTTACAACCTGACATGTATTAAGTTTGATGATTTGATAATAAAGATCTCTGCATTCTCTTCTACTGTGTGTTGTGTTAATTCTGCATTGTATCTGCAAACTGGATGGTTTTGGGTGTGCCCTAGGCCCCATCTCCAACCTCCTTGCGTCAACTCCCCAATTAAATTTGGTTATGATATTGAACAAATTGCCTTCGACACCCCCATTACCTCCAATCAAATCTGGGAAGTTTGCATTTATCAGCATTCCCTAGTCATTCATGCGGTGCAGAAAGTTTTAGGCTACAATTTTCTTTGTACAAATCACAGGTTCAGGGTTTCTTCAGACATCTGCGCGGGATTCTTGTTGCAGGGGCTTCAAAGACTCTGGTGGAGGATATGTGTGACCGTTTGTTCTTTGGGAAATTCATAGTGGGTCTCCATAAGGCAGTCATGAACATTGATTCAGATCTCACAACGCCACTTCCCTGGGATTTGGCCACGACAATGACTGCTGGCCAACCCTTCCCTGGGTTCGGAATTGGCCCCAGACGAAATATCTATGCTGGGCCACCTCGATGCCTTCACATTCTTTGGGGTTGGGAATGGGAGGACCACCAGCTGCGACTATGCATGATGAAGAGAGGTCTAAAATTCCTCTCTAAATTTCTAGGCATTAAGGTTGGTCTAAATGTCCCGTATGGCGACAATATAGACAAAAATATCCCATGGGTTTACCAATATAAGTATGATGAAAAATCGGATGGCTTGGGGAGTTTGAACTCTTCAGATGAAGATATGGAGGTCGACTCTGAGGATGCCAATGGCGAGGATGAGGAGGAAGGTGATGACGTAGAAGAAGAAGATAAAGAGGAGGCGGATGATGAGGAGGAAGGCGAACCAACCGAAGGGTTCATGGAGGGCGAACCAGAGGATATTGGCTCTCCAGCCTTGGGTGAAAGTTCTAAATCAGATTCTGGAGCAACCACAAAGAATGACACCACTTCTCCCTCTGTGTGATTACACGAGCTTAGTCCATTTGGGGCTTTTTGAATTTTGAATTTTGAATTTTGCTTGGTTATTCAAATCTTCCCTTTTGAATTATGACCTTCTGCAAAATTAACTCTTGGATGAGCCTAGGTGCTCTGTTTTGGGTTCACAATCCTCTTTGGTGCGATTGGGTTATGAACCAACAAACTTTTTCGTATGCTTTCTTTACTATTTACAATTTTTATATTAATACAAATCTTGACTTCAACCACTTATTGATAAAAAAAGAAGTAAGCATCCATACAGTCATTCACGAGACTTGGAATAAAACAAAAATCACAAAGTTGTTTGGCAAGGAAACTTCAAGCAAAAAAATGAACACACTGCACAAAAGATTGATCTTAATGTTACAAGATGATAAGTCTCAACACGTCAAAAATCCATCTGATATCAGCAAGCAACAACTAAGCATCCATACATCTAATTAATGAACAAATTTAGTAGAAGCAAGCAATCCATTTGAGAACTTGTTTATCAAAAAAGCCTTAACCCTTAAAAATATTGCAACATTGTGAACACATTGTAGTGAAAATTGATTGTACACACTGATCATTTCCAAAACACCCAAGAAACATCTGGTGGTCAGTAAACAATTAACTATCCATACATCCATTCAATGAACAAATACTAAACGAAAAAAAAACGGTTCACAAAAAATATTTAGCAAGGAAGCTTCCACCCACAAAAAATGTCAAAGGGAAAGCACTGCAGAAAAGTAAGAGAATACAATTCAAAACAGCTACTTACCAACACAACTTAGACCCCTTTGATCTTGTTGAGCAATAACTAGGCATCCAAGCATCCAATTTATGATCAAAGAAAAAAATAAAAAATAGCCAATTATACAATTGTGTATCTTCAACCCACAAAAAAAGAAGTGGACAGTCTTGTCAAAAATAATAATACATACTATCGAAAGCTGATAATTCACAACAAACCCAATAACTATCTGATCTCACTGAACTGTGACTCCACACATAACATTCAATGACTAAATGCAAACTAAAATTGAATTAACCGGTTACAAACTTGTTTATCTTAAGGGGTCAAAACCTTACGGTGGAAAGCCTGAAAGGACATGATTTAGGCTAGTGAATCTACTCCTTGTAGGTAAGATGGCTAAACTTGAAAGATTTTACTTTTGAAATCAGGCTGAAAATGAGATGCCAACCGACATGGAAAAGAAACTTGTAGAATTACAGTAATATGATGAATCACCTCCCAAATTTGGCAATTCATTTGAGCAAACAAACTCCTTGGAAACTGTACTAGTAGAGGATATTCATTGGTTGAAATGAGGATCAATGGAGGACAAAGAGGAATCTAACACTTGGAGTTTTATCCATGTTCACTTTATTCAGGCTTCTTGTTACTCCATCTTTGGTGTCTTGCCTCCAAATTTGCTGCACAATTTTCTTATTACTTTCATGTTAATATAGAGCAGTCACAATCTTTTGTGCTTAAGCTTTAAACAAAAGGCTTCCTCAAACTAGATATCATGTTTTGTCTTTGGATTCAAAGTAAATTTCAACTCACTTTCTTGATGCAAATTTCAATTATGGTGCACATTCTGGATATCATGTTTTGTCTATAGATTGAAAGTAGATTTCAACTCACTTTCTTGATGCAAATTTTAATTATGGTGCAAATATACATGACTACAATATGTTGCATTTGAGATTTGATGCTACCTCTTGACATGCAATAATTCTACCTTACTATGCCCAAGTACTTAGAGGGGGCTACTATTTTTTTTTAGCTAATAACTAAATGTATTCAGTGGCAGAGAGATCCCTTGCCCCTATTTTTGTCTAAGGTATGTAGCTTGGTTTTTAAATGCTAGGAATGTGGACGAATATTACAAATGCAAATTTTATCTTACAAAATACATACTTTTTGCAGGGAGAGAACCATGGATTTTCAAGACTGATAGATTTATGATGATCATATGGAAGAAATCAAATTTATAGCTTTGTTATGTCACTAAAACATGAACTGTTGATTTCCCAAACCATGACATAAAGTATATTATAATTGATGGAGCTCACTATTTGATAAGTAAATCATGTGATAGCTGATAAGTTGGTGAGAATATTTGGGGTTACAAAATCACATTGCGTTTATAGAAAAACCTGAAGTAGCAACTCTTCCTTCAGTGTGTATCTTTAAAATGGTATTCTTTATCCAAGGTAGCGACTCTTCCTTCAGTGTGCATCTTTAAAATGGTATTGTTAATATTCGTGGAATGACTATATATGAATGCAATTGATTTCATTAAACAATTATGCTATCAAATAAGTCGCTTCCTTCAATGTGTATCTTTAAAATGGTATTGTTTATCGAAAGTAGCGACTCTTCGTTCAGTGTGCATCTTTAAAACTGTATTGTTTATGTTCTATGGAATAACTATGTATGAATGCAATTGGTTTCATTAAACAATTAGGGTATCAAATAAGTCACTTCCTTGAGTGTGTATCTATAAGATGGTATTGTTTACCCAAAGTAGCGACTCTTCCTTCAGTGTGCATCTTTAAAATGGTATTGTTTATGTTCTATGGAATAACTATATATGAATGCAATTGGTTTCACTAAGCAATTATGGTATCAAATAAGTCACTTCCTTCAGTGTGTATCTTTAAGATGGTATTGTTTACCCAAAGTAGCGACTCTTCCTTCAATCTGCATCTTTAAAATGGTATTGTTTATGTTCTATGGAATAACTATACATGAATGCAATTGATTTCATTAAACAATTATGGTATCAAATAAGTCACTTGTTTGTGTTTAGATAGTTTGGTAGAGCATATTTCCTCTAACAAGGGAAACCAAAAACTCAATGGTGAATAAGCAAATGTTGGAGATGTTTTTGTTTCTGTAAGGGGTTATTGTATGGGTGATTATCATTGAACTTTATGGAAAACAAAAAAATATAAGGGATGTTGTTTCTGTAATTGGTTATTTCATGGGTATGGTTGGATCTAATCATTCTATATGGTGCATTAGGATTGAAGAGTTTGTCATGATCTTGAAGATGTGAAGAATGAAAATTTTACCACCAATGTTGAAGTCTTCTTTCCCTATTAGGAGCTTGTGACATTTAGAAATGTTATAACTAATGAATAGTGCATTTCCATGGGCTTGACAAAGTCCATAGATATATAAAACAAGATGTTCTTTTTATATATCTCCGATTACACTAACTCTTTGCACAAACTAAGCATGAATCATACAACTAATATCATGTCATTTCCGCACTGCCAATATTTGGCAAGAACTATGCTGCAGTGCAACCCTTGTTTTTTAGGGAGAAGTCTGAAGTTTATAAGTAAATAAGAGTTGGCAGAGTAAAATAATATAATTAACATTTTTAATTAAAATGGAAGAGGTGTTCAGTTTTGTTTGTAGATGATATATAATATCAATTTTAATCTCTTATATTAAATCATTAAATTGATAATTATGTTGAAGGCATTCCCTCTATGAGGTTCTACAACCTCAAAATTACATTTAAGATTGGAAGTGATTAGTAGAGGATGCAAGATGATTGAAAAGATCTAATTTTTAAACATCTTTTTCCAAGAAATATGTGCAACATTTTTTAATTTGTCCACATTGGACGTTAGATATGTATAATGGCCTATAGCTTTTATCGTCACATGAGACCCAACATTAATTTTGTTGTTTGTGAGTAGCATCCATAGTTTTTCCCAACAGTATCTCTGAACTTCTCCTTCAGCTGCTCTATTCTCCGTGAGTTTTGTTGTTTGGTGTGCTCGTTTAACCACGAGCAATGATTGTGATCATTGTTTCTCTCCCAACCATAGATGAAATACAACTATCATCTCTCGAGCACTTCTCTTTTAAATAATGCAGATTAACTTATTATTCGATGCCAAGAAAGAGATCTTTGATCTCTATAAATATGTGACTTATGACCCTTCACCAAGAGTCGTTCCTCTTCACAAGAGGAATGATGGTTCAAGGAGAGTTGACCTTGTTTTAGGGGTAATGACTATAAATAATTGTTTATGTAAAATAGAGGGAAGTGATATATCCTGTTGCTAATCAACAACAATCCCTCTTAGCTAGCTGAGATATCTTCTTAGATACTCATGTCATATAGTCTCTCAACATGACACACATAATGGTACACCCATTGGTAAAATGTGTTTATCACAGAGCCACTCAACCTGATAACATGTAGTCACTCAACATGATGTCCACCATGGCTACTCCCAGAGGGTGGAAAGAACAAGTGCACAAGTTCCCATCACAGAGTCACAAACGTGATGTCATCCAACCTGATGTACACTATGGCTACTCCCATGAGTGGAAAAGCGCATGTACATCCATCATGGCTACTCCCATGCATGAAAGATAATATGAACACAAGTTCCCATAACAGAGCCACTCAACATGATGTCAACATCTCATCATGACAGTCACCATGGCTTCTCCCAGAGGGTGAATAAACACAAGTGCTAAGTTATGGAGTCTCTCAACATGACATCCACCATGGCTACTCCCAAAGGGTGGAACAAGGGCTTTCACCTCAAGCTTCTCTCTAACAAAGAAGAATGCATTAACAAGGGCTTGCACCTCAAAATTATCTCTCAAAGAAGAATGCATTATAGTACATCTTTATAAATCACTGATGTTGTGACTCCCTCTCAGCAAGGGCTTCATTCTCCATAGTTTCAAGCTTGTCTAAAAAATGTACAAACTTTACTTTGGCAAGGGGCTTGGTGAGAATATCGACCATATAATCATCAGTGCTAATGTGGGTCAACTATATAGTATTCCTTTACACCATATCTCTAATATCTTTATATTTTGATCGCCACATGCTTTGAACTATCATGAAATACAAGGTTGGAGTTTGCATCACTCATGGTGAATCCCAAGCTCACCAAGTATCCATCTATCCAGGAATATCCCGACCTAGGTGTCAGAATAAAAGCCTTCCAACCTGCACACATGGAACTCCATCCCACGAATCATACTCCTTTGACTACTACAGTTTATTGATCATTAGAGAAGCCATCTCGACATGGTCTACTCCATCTAAACCAATTTGACCAAGATCCTCGAAAGTTAACTGAAGCATATTCTCTA
This sequence comes from Thuja plicata, assembly GCA_018584345.1. Classification (NCBI taxonomy): domain Eukaryota; kingdom Viridiplantae; phylum Streptophyta; class Pinopsida; order Cupressales; family Cupressaceae; genus Thuja; species Thuja plicata. Next base: position 217,002 of record MU227172.1, read on the forward strand.
GCTGCTCCCTCTGTCATGGAAGCATACCCTGCTCACATGGTCCCAATCATGGAAGATATCTTTCTCCAAGAGACTCTAGTCATCTGGCATGATCCACATACAACTAAAAGTGCTATATCCAAGACCACTTGGACCTATTGTCATAAGATTGAACCCTAGACTAGACAGGAATATGAACATCCTGAGATTAGAAAAAAAAATCCACTTGCAGTTCACTCCCTCTCATTGGGAGAGCCCTTTTGTCTCAACTTTTCTTTGTAATCCTTGATGCTACCTTCACCTGCACAAATGCCTTGGCAACATTCCTAATGCATCGTTCTTCTTTTCCAAAGATCGGTACTCTCTTCTATTGAAAAATGTTTGAGAAACACTGATGCAATAAGAAAGAATTCTAGAAACATTATCACTTCTCATGATTTCTTCTTCTAACTTATTGAACCATCTACATTCAAGTGCAATTTCCAAAGCCTCCTAAAACTTTCCATCCAAAATGTATTTGTCCAGCATCCTTTCTACAATTGACTCTAGTCTAGGGTCCATATGTGACGCCTCCTCATTTGATTGTGTTACCTTGGCACGTAGAGTTACATACTCATCAATAGCTTTAGCAAACAAAGTATGCACATAAATCTGAATCTTCTGCTACATTGAACATGCCTCCAACACCCAAAGCGTACGACATCATTTATACAAAATATACTGCAGATCGACACCACATAGTTTGTCATCTTTGGAACCAATGTGTGGAACAATCAGATTTGTGTCTGTTGTAATTTTCAGAAATGATTCTTTGATATAGGACACTCTGTTTTGTCAATTGTCTTTGCAGCTATTTTGACCTTCCTATGACACTGGTGTGTTAATTATCCTACCAACTATTCATTTCTGTCATAATAGAACTCTCGATAATCACTTCCACCAACTATTTGTATGACATGTTAGGCAACATTAATGTAGACACCTTTTCATTCGTTGAGTGAAGTTTCTCAATTGTTATACAATCTAGAAAATGTATATCTTCCTTTGACCAATTTGAATAGTCCTAGCAATGAATCCTTTCATTTTCTACTCTTACATGGACCCACACGCATTCCTTCTAGAAAGAAACAAGTTGCTCTACCATAACACGTGAATGTTGCAGTTGTGTTTATCGTTTGCAAATTGTTGTTTTGGTTATAGTTTTGGTATCCAACAATGTCATCCTGTCAACTCAAGATTCTCTCCTATCGTGTATGGTGGTACTCCCGATTTTGTAATTTATATACTCTATATTTGCTTACGTGTGAGAATTTGGTATATATAGGGTCTGTGCAGGATCATGGTATGCCAAAAATTGGTGATGTAAAAAAATCAATTTTTCACTCGTCCAAAAGCGAACCCAAAAGTTTGTTGACTTTTGAGTAGGCCTGGGTGTCAGTACACCTGGCCAAGCCAAAAGCCAAAGCTAAAGCATTATCAGATATCCGATATTCGTCAGTAACAATATATTGTTGCTCGCGGCTACGTTCAACATTTTCATTGTGAAAACGTTGAAGCAGCCAAGCCAAGAATATCGTATATCAGATAGGGATCCGATATCAAATTTGCTACAGTTAAAAGGTAAGTGAAATTTAGTAGTTCCATTCTTGTTTTTTGTTTTTGGATTGAAATTTATTGTTTTTTTTAAACTAGGTTTTATATGATACTGTTTATTGTTTTTTAAAATTGATTATAAACTAGAGTTGAAATGATAAAAACTAAGGTTGAAATTGATATTCTTTATTCTTTATTGTTTTTGAATCAGACATGGATTCAGACCAATCTGAAAATCCTCACAATGAGTCCGCGAACAATCTAGAACCACCTCAAAACAATCCCTTGCCTTCAGAAGACCAACTGTTCTCAAACTCTCGACCATTATAGGATCTCATAAGAGATAATCTAAATCAACTTAGAGGATATCATAACACATGCAAATATCCCCACCTTGCGCCCCATGTTTTCCACACTGAACTCCATTATTGAGAGCATGGAGAAACTCACAAAACAACACAATGTTGCACTTCTTTGGCGCGAATCCATGCACACCCAATTTGATAATGGGCTTGACTATGATCAAGTTATGGATCTAAACATAAAAAAACATGACATATTTAACATTTTTGTTGATCCCAAAACCAGTTTAAAAGTGGACCCCAAAAAACCAAGTTGTCAATTAAATGGTGCACAAATGATCCAATATGTGACAACTTTTGGGATCGTTGGTGGATGGTTTTTGATAGACCATCCCACAGCAATTTGGATGTCCCATTCTATTTCATAAGAAAATCGTATGTTGAATTTGTGCTCGGTCACAAAGTCAATTATTGGAGCATGAGACTGAACCAGGGTGTAGGCTTAAGCGCTCCCCAGGACAGGCCAGGGGCACAATGGGTGAAATCCCACACATATGTCCCCCCTCCCGAGATTTCACCACCTCCTACAGTGCAACATCCTGACATTATTGCCGAGGCCGGCTCACAGACTATTCGAGCCATTCACACCTTGAGTGATCTACTAGTTAGGCAGAGTGCGACATTGTTGCCTCCTCATGTTGATTCTTCTAGCCCTTCCACATCCTCCACGAGCTCACATGTTTGTGTACCTCATACTTGTGTTATGTGCAAGAATATGTGCTTGGGTCCCTTAAATGATAGTGATGCATATAACTATGTCTTTGAGGTGAACGATACCACACAACACACTTCAGACACTGAAGCACCCCATGGAGATGTGCATCATGGGCATATAGGGCCATGGACTCCTACTGTTATGGTAAGAGTAAACAGTTAACTTGTTACATTGTATTTAATTTTAAACGTTCATATTTTTAATAGAATTTTCTTATAATGATTGCCCACTTATGTTTTTTTATGTGTTTCATTTATGTCTAGTTGATGACACAGTTGGAGGGGTTTTTTCGGTCATTTCATTTGGCCTTGACACTTCCATGGTACATACGTTTTAATGTACTCATTGGTTTCCTTTTATTATAATAGTGTATACATGTATTTTCTATTTTTTATGATCATCTTATTACATACTGATGCAGGTTTCACCAGTTGCCACTGGGAGGCAATGTGAGGGGGTTCAGGCGTCTGGTGTTGACAAGGGAAAGGTAATTAAGTATTTTAGATTGTTTAAGCATACATGTATACTTTTCACTTGTGCGTACTCATTTTTAATTACATGTTTTATTTGACAGAGGGTGGTGTCTGATGATTTCGTGAGACCAGTTAACCATGATAGAGTCACAGACATCTCAATTCGCAGTGATATCCCCACAATACGTATATTTCTAAATTTATTTGTGTGTAGTTTACTATCAAGTGTATATTTAATATGACCAAGTCATGATTGTATGAAACTTATCTGTTTGACTTTTGTAGGTCACCCCTAGTTTGAGGGAGGTACCACGCCAAGGGTTTGTATCACTGATGACCCAACCGACATTTCCTGAAGAAAGTTCAACACAGGTAAGTTTTAATGTTAATTCAGTTATATTTAAAGCATGTATTTGCTACCAAGGATTTAACATTAAATAGTATAAGTCGTACATCAATCCCATGTTTGCAAATATATATACAGGTCAGAGTCGACATTGGTGGCATTGTCCCTTCGCTACCAATGACATATATTAGGTCTCCTGACCGCATGAGGATACATAGAGGCGAGGTACATGAGAGTTCAATTTTTTTAAAAAATATTTATTATTGTTGACTATGATTTTAAATTTTTGTTTATTATTTATAGAAACCATATAAATTAAGTAATCTAACTTGGGGTTTCACTTTTGTATTTTAATGCAGGATCCATCAAAGCCAAAGAGTAGTTCGAAGAGACTTCACTTTGATCACCCACCAGTAGAATAGGATGTCCTAGAAACATTTGTAGTTGAAATTTTTATGTTGAGATGCCATATGTCACATTTTGAGATGACGTATGCCATATTGTATCTAGATATGTGATTTTGTAAACTTTTGGAGATGACATGTGCCACATTTTGTACAAAACTATTTCATATATACATATCTACATGTTCATTTCTGATTATTTTATCTTTTTCATGTGTTTTATGTATGTATCATTTCGATATTATATCTTTGGCATGTATTGTATGTACATGTATTATTTCCATATTATGTTTTTGTCATGCATTGTATTTATGTATGTATGTTCATTTTCATATTATAGTTTTTCCATGTGTTGTATGTATATATTATTTTCATACTACATCTTCATTCTCCATTAGCCATCTGGTGCACTATACTTCTGAGAGCACCAAAATGTTGATTGCAAGATTCATGGTAGATAGGAGTGCAATTGATTAATGTTTTGTCAAATGCATTATGTTATTGAACATTTATTTTACATGTGTTTATTTGAAAGACTCCATTGTTGTAATTTTGGGATAACTAAACCTCTGATTTGGTTTTCAATTTCCTTCATTCATACATGTGGCATGCTCACTGAGAGCACCTTTGATCCTTTATAGATTTGGTTTTCATTTGATTAATGTTATTATTTTGGTGTTACACCATGTTTGAATAGATCTAAAAGTACTTTTCATGCTTTGTTTATAATCCTTGTAGTCAATGTAATGA
>MU227172.1:230369-248221 GCA_018584345.1 Thuja plicata
GTTAGCTCTTGAAAGTTAATTTGCTTGGCAGAGTTTGAAAAATTATCTATATTGTGATGGTATAAGAATTGGTAGCATGTTGAAGGGGTTTGTGTATGGATATTCCATGGGGGGAGGAAACAATAAATGTGTGAGATGAAGTCATTAGGTTAGCTCTTGAAAGTAAATTTGCTTGGCAGAGTTTGAAAATTTATCTATATTGTGATGATATAAGAATTGGTAGCATGTTGAAGGGGTTTGTGTATGGAGATTCCATGGGGGGAGGAAGCAATAATTGTGTGAGATGATGTCATTAGGTTACCTCCTGATCTAGATGTCACACCGTCTTCTCATCCATGGAAAAAGATGATGTCATTAGGTTAGCTCTTGATCTAGAATAATGTTGGGTAATCTATTTAGTGAGTTGTGTTTTTTTGGTGAGTTGTGATGGTTCATGTGTTCAAGTAATTGCGAACTACAATATGTTAGTGTAGGAGTGCTTCCTTTGTGGGTATTGTGTAGCGTGAGCGGTTGTTTTGGATAATGAAGTTGATTGTGGGGGTGTATGCATGGAGAGAGTACGTGGGCAAATTTTATGGTCTTTCAATAATCTAATGCGAAGGTGTTTATAGGTTCAAACTTAGTTTTTGCCTATAGAGTGTGTTCTAACATTTTCTGGGTATTCGCGTTGTCATTTTGTCTAAATTCTTGTATATTTTGGTGTGGTTTTCTTCTCTTTATGTAGGTGTGTCATTTGAAAGTAAATTTGCTTGGCAGATTTTAAAAAATTATCTATATTGTGATGGTATAAGAATTGGTAGCATGTTGAAGGGGTTTGTGTATGGATGATTCCATGGGGGGAGGAAAAAATAACTGTGTGAGATGATGTCATTAGGTTAGCTCTTGATCTAGAGGTCACACCTTCTTCTCATCCAAACAAGAACAATAAAGTATTAGAAATCAGACAATGAATCAAATGTGAAGGCCCCTAATTAACCCAAGGTCACGACTCTGAAGGTAGAAAAAGAGTCAAGAAATGAGTTAAGAATAAGGAATATTTGTTTCAATAGCAAAAAAACTTAGGAACCATGACATAGGTGTCTTGGTAAGGGTGAGGCATATCATATTGAGGTAATTTATGATGCAGACAACGATGAGGATAGTGAGCATGATGACAAGGTGCAAGGTAACCTTACACCCCTATTTGGTGGTTCTAGAGATCATCTTTTCATACTAAAAGGGGTTGTCCAAGGACACGGAGTTATGTGTATGGTGGATAGTGGTGCTACACATAACTTTATTGATGATGAATTTGTAGTCAAGGAGTACAAGTAGAAAACCTTTCTTGAATCAACATCATATTGGTAGATAGATCCAAAATCAATTGCATAAGAAGAATACCAATGTTGAGCATACAATTAGATGACTATACCTTTAGTGATGAGTTCTATGTTGTTGGTATTGGGGGTACCAAAATAGTTGTGGGAGTACCATGGTTGAAGTCTCTTGGAAGACACATCCAAGACTTCAACAACATGGAGCTTGAGTTTACTCATGAAGGTAAAAAAATTGTGTTGAGAGCTACCAAAAGTGTTAACCTAAAAGTTATGGTAGCCAAGTGTATGCAATCTTACCTTGATGATGAAAACACCAATTGGGTGCAAGGGGATAAATCAGATCATTCCATTAATGATAGAAGCAACATATCTCCTTATCCTTTTGACATGGCTATCTTGATACATGGCATTGGTAGTGGTGTAATATCATCATATGATGGTACTTCATGCTTGTCAATGGGACCTAATGAAGGTATACACTAAGAAAATTTTTTAGTAGCCAAAGAATTACATCATTATTTTACAACTTTAGTAGATTCAACCCTTGAACCAGACCTTGGTGTAGTCAATATGCTTGATGACATTCTTGAGCTAGATTCATTTTCATATAGCGATACTCATGTGGGGTCATATACGAACATTATTTTGAATTATAATAGTAGTTTTGCACTTTTTTTTGACTCAATACTTCACCCACAAGAGTACTTACAGGTTGCTATGGTGTGTGGTTTGGTTTGAGGCACTTCTACATTGGGATTATGGTAGTGTGCTTCATAGTCTTAGGTCTTCTCATGTTTACATCAGTTTAGAGCAATGAAGATTCAAAGAAGATGCATCGTCTTTGGGATCCGGATATTAAATGTACTTGATCCTAATCAAATTTGATTCTGGTGATTGCTTGGGGCAAGAAATCTCGGGCTGGAAAGACTTGTAATTTCCCCAACATGGAGCCAAGGAATTAATAAGGGTATAAAGTGAATAATTAAGTACGACGAGGGAAAAGCTTAAATTACAAGTTTGGACACTTAATTCCCTAAGGCTAGAAAATTAATTGAATAGTAAGAGAATGAATGAATAATCAAATTATAGCCCAAAAAGCTAAAGTTGATCAACAATGTATTTAATTATTTGCTATGGACTAAAGTGGGGGCCACTATAAGTTGGAAATGATTTTACTATGCGACAAATTCATGGTGGGATTCCTAATAATTAATGGTAATAGTATTGCTTCAATCAAGTCGCTTAAAATAAAGGATTTATTAAGGATTTTACAGCTTTTTGGGATGGAGTCTTTTATTAAAAAGGTTTGATGAGAATTAGAGGTTATCATTATGCATATTAAAGCTTTTTAATTTTCTTCTCTATAAGAAACAACGAAGAGTTTTTCACTAAATAAAAAACTAAGAGTTTTTCAGGATGAAATCCCTAGAAAATCTAGAGCTTAGACGCAACCCTGGGCTCTGAACCCTTTATTCATCAATCTACAGAAAAGGTGATTTAGTTTCCAATCTGGTATCATTTATTGAGCTGCTTGTCTACAAATTTTCCTCTATCCATTTCAACAAAGATTAGTTTGACCAAATATTGCAGAAGGCAGAAATTTTATATTAAAAGGAATTCGACAGATGGAGGAATCACAGCTAGTGCATAAAATCAGATATACAACATAATTTGGAGAAAAATCAGTAATAGTAATGGTTAATCCCTTCTGTCTATTTGCTAAAATTAATTTATAGATTACCAAGCTTTCAATTCGAAAATATTTGCAATTTCATTTCAAATCCAATATCGGTTGTTGCACACAATTGAATGATAAGCATTTATAATAAATGATTGCAAAAGAAAATCTTCTTGAAGCAGGAAAAGATCATTTCAAAATAATGGCTAGTGAATCAAGAGGACATTTGGAAAAGAAATGTTTAACTCATTTACAACTATATCAATCTATCTACAATGAGTAAAACATAGATCTAAAAATATATCAATTTTAGAGGTCCTAGATTCTTGAGCTAGAGACAAGATGTTTGTAGGCTAAGGGAAATATTTGTTGGAAAAAAAATAGTTGAAAGTTCTTTTTTTTTCTTCCAGATGTGAGATGACTTCAAACTTGTTGAAATTTGAACTTCCCGCTGTGAGAAAGACTTAATACCAAACAAATGCTTACAATAGATAGCTTATAGAAAGAAATATATATTTAATGTAAATATATTATGATACAAATAACAATGATTTAATATCAAAACATTAAAATTCATCATATACAATCTATAATAAAATATTTATTGTCAAACAAAACTGAACACCTCTACTTTTTTGATTAAAAATGTTTATTATACTATTTACAGTACCGGCTCTTATTTACTTACTAACTCCACACTTTGCCCCTGAAAAATAAAATTAATATTAACTAGAAATGGTTTGTAAAAGTGGGAATAATGCCTCCATGCCTAGTCTTTGCTCTTCTCCTCTCACAACCAAACCTCTCTCCATTCCTCTCACAGCCAAACCCCTCTCCACTGAGTCACCTAGAGCCTCGAGGCAGAATTGGTCATTTCCAGTGAGCCACCTGGATCGTTGTGTGAAGACACATATCACTGCCCATCTCCCCTCTCCAATCCTCATCCAAGATACTGAAGGGAAAGAGCCCGTGTCCACACGCTTCACTAAATTAAGATACAAATTTACACTACCATTTATAAGAAAACAGAGCATAAATGCATTGCCAGTGGAGGAATGGTTCTGCAGCAGCAATGTCGATTCGGCGAAGGAATGGTTAGCGAAGGAATCATCCACACTCAGATTCGGAGATAGCCCAAGTTTGAAGGAGTCCAGAATTGAGGACGCCTCGGGTACCGCCCGCGTACTTATCACTGTAATTTCATCTGGCCATTTCTGCACAACACTCAGTCAAGTTGCAAGATTAGATGAAGATAAGTTCAAATATTATGTTCCTACAAGCTACTATTTTATTACCTCTATCCTTTGAATGCAACTTTGAATATCTGATCCCTTCTTTGCTCTCAGTCTCAGGGTCCTCAAATTCTCCAAGCTTTCTATGCCCGGTACCTCCAACTTCTCACTTTCACTGTCTAAAATCAATGTTTGCAATCTTGTGCAATGTTGTAAACCTTCAATCTTCTCAATTCGGTCGCAGTGTTCTACTCTAAACTCTCTGAGAGAAGTTAATCCTGTAAAGCTCGGAAGCTCCTCCAGCTTTGGACAACTGTTTATCCACAGAAATTCAAGGTTTACTGGCAATGCTCTGATCTCTGTTAAATGATTATTATCAACTTTGGACACCTCTGGGCACTCGCATGTGTATAAATGCTTCAGCTTTGGACACCCCTAAATTGAAAGATTTGTTAAGGAAGACAAGTTTCCAAGAGAGTTTGGCAAACTTATCAACTCCTCACTCCCTATCTCAATCTCTCGCAGTCTGCTTAGTTGATCTATTTTAATTGGTACCTCCTTCAACCTCTCCACACCATTTACATAGAGCCATCTTAAGGACGCCTGATTTGTGATGTTTTCAGGCAGCTCCTCCAATTGTTTGCAGAAAGAAAGCCTCAAATACTCCAGCTTTGTAATGTTTTGAAAATCTTCTGACCGAAGCATGAACTTTTCACAAAAAAAAAATCGAGATGCTTCAAGGAAATCAAGTTTTTGAAAGAAACTGGTAATCTCCTTAAGTTGCTACAGTTGGACAAATCTAAATACCGCAGATTTGTCAAATCACCGAACCTGCTTGGTAGTGCTGATAACATTCCACAATTAGATAAATCGAGGTGCTCTAAACCTTGCAAACGACAAAACTCTTCTGGCAGACTATCTATATACCTGCTCCATTTTATTACTATCTTTTTCAACTGCTTCAGACACCCTATTGAGTTTGGGAGTCTTCGGAATGTGGGGCAAGAAGAAATAATCAACTCTCTTAACTCCAGGGGAGCCTACAACAGATTTCCAATGAGACGGGCATAAAACATACTACAATTTATTATCATAAAACAAATTAAAAATTATATTTAATAGAGCAAAAACTAAAGACTACTCACATCACTCTCAGCCTCCCATAGTTCTTCTAAGAGATTTCCCTGTGTAAATGATAGTTGCAAAACTCTCAAACTCTTCAAAGAAAGCTGTGTTGAAAGATTTCTACGCTCAATACGGGACCAACGAAGCCAGAGCAACTCTCTTGATGCTTCGCTGATCACTTGATTAAAATAATTTCCTTTAATCGCCAAAAGCTTTAGTCCAACTAAAGCGGCTCTGGGAAATGAAATTTCACCATTTAAGTGTTCTCCCTGTCATCAACAATCACAAAACTTAAACTCACTAATTAATCAAAATCTTTCCTACATTTTTCGAAAGTGCAACTGTTGAATTCTAAAACTAAGAAATTTAAGAAAAATCTACATAATAGAGAGAAAAAAAATTGTACAGACAATTAGAATTAGTGTAAGTATGTAGAGAAATAGTGAACATAACACACTTACATATGACAACCGCTTTGATATTTCAGTTGGGCCAATCTTAATTCCTCGAATGCTATTTGTTTTCTGAAAATAAAATTAAGAAGTTCAGAATCTAATTAAAATAAAATAAAAATTTATTACCAGCTTAAACACATACATCTTATCAAAACAAAAAATTAAGCATTAAACACATAAAGACAGCAAATACCAATCATTAAGTACCTTGACTACACAACAAAAATTAATATAAACTATAAATCTTTACAAATTATCAACCCAAATGATGGTTTGAAGTGTAAATAGATTTAAGTTATTAAATCAATTAGATTGCAAAACAGATAAACAAGACTGGTAGTTTTAAACAACTGTTTAACACATAAAATCAACAAGCTCCTTTTAGGAAGACTTTACTTTCCATTTTTAGCTCTAAAATAAAAGAAGGTATTAAAGTCACCTCTGTTTGTTTGTCATAATCATTAATTTGCAGGGATAACCAAATTCGGGAAGGTGAATGCTGACTTGCAATTTCCCTTCCTAAATCTCTTAAATGGTCATGCATTCTTATGTGATTATCATCATCAACCTCTACCAAACACTTATATAGAAGCCTTTCCCAACTATATAGACCACTCCACCCTGATCCATCCCAGACTTCAATTGCCAAACTTTTCTCTTCTCCAATAAAGAAACATGCCGTATCAAGGAATGCCTCTTTTTCTTCATCATCAAGAGCATCATAACTTACTTTGAGTTTGTCTTTAATATCATTAGACAATATTCTAGAGATCTTATGAAACAAAGATTCCCAATATTGTTTGTCTGATTTCTCATATAGTTGTCCTGCAAATACCTTTAAAGACAGGGGCAATCCTTGACAAACCTTTATAAACTTTTTAACAAGGTTCTCAAATCCATGGAGGGGAGAGGGATGTAAGAATGCATGCCAGCAAAAAAGTTATTTTGCATTAAAAGAATCTAATAATTTCATTTTATATATGGAGTGTATATCCCAAGATGTAAGTACTTCACACTCCCTTGTTGTAACAATGATGAGACTACCCCTTACAAGGTTGTCTCTTACAGGCAAAAGAGCATCCAATTGATCCACATGATCTACATCATCCATCACAATAAGCACCCTACAAGATCTCAAATACCTTGCAATAATTGCCTTACCTTGCTCTATATTATCCACTTTTTCATCCACACCAAGGCCTTTGAGGAGCTGAATCTGCTTGTTCTGCAATACACCTTTGGCTTCTCTAATATCAAAAACAAAACAAGACCTCTCCACGGAGGAAGATCCTCTGTTGTATAGCTCTTTGGCGAGAGTGGTCTTGCCGGAACCACCCATGCCCCAAATACCCACAATTTGTACACCCTGATTACTTGGGACAAACTGGAGTGTATTCTCAAAATCTTCCACTATCTCCTTTAGACCTACTGGATGTTTTGTAACTATTAATGACACATTGCATATTTCTTTCAGCACAATATTCATAATGTTCTTAAACAACCTCATCTCATCACTGACAAAGAAAAAATATTCAAAAAATCAAACTATGCACAGATATCTATGCAAATGTTAAATTCATAGTTTAAAACAAAATGCATATTTGTTAAAGACAGGGAGGCCAAATGTGTGATACTTACTCATTATTTTTTATGATTTGGCCATTGTATAATGAGACATCAGAGAGTGCCTTTTTCCATTCCTAAAGCTTTCCTGGCTTATACCTACACTTCTTTTCATGCTTGTTAAAGGCAGCAACATACTTTCCTTTCCCGTGAGCTACATATCTGAGATCTGAAGGCTCTACATGATAGAAAATAGGAACAATTTTGGCGCCACTTTTAAGCATTAATGATAGTTCTTCTAAACACCAAGCCGATTCTGCATACCTCTCTGAAAATATTGCTATATGCAGAGTAGCACTGCGGATTGCTGCTTCTATAGTTGTAGGCAAGAAATCGCCATATACCAGTTCCTCTGAATCTAAAAGGCTGTGACTTTCATGCTCACAAGAATATCATAGATTCTGGTGGCTATTGTTTTTTTAACATCTGGTCCACGATGATTAATGAAAACATCAAAAGAGGGCTTTTGGATAGGTGTTGAGGATGAACATGAATATGGTGAGATGTCATAGAAAGGACCCATAACGCCTTCATTCACAGTTGTGGCTGAAGTAGATGTTGATGCCATGGGATTATATTTAATTGAACACAGAGAAAACCAATGAAAGCAGGGTAGAAAGAAAGGGTTTCCAGCGAGGGCAAAAAGTGGGTGTGGGTAAGAGAAAGGAAAGCAGGGAATTAAAATAAGAAGAGAGAGAATTAGTAAAGCGAGTAGTTGGTGGAAGAAACGTGGAATCCTGTGAGGTGTGGGGCAATGTGGAAAAAACGTGGAATCTCAGAAGAAAGCATGCAGAAGAAAGACTTTACCTTTTCGTACAGGGAAGAAAGTGGAATGAATGTGGAAGAAAAAAAAAGAGATTCGCAAGTGAGTGGAACAGGGTTTCATCTTTTCGTACTGGAACGAATGTATGGAAGAGGGAAAAAGGTTCTGTTCTGTTGTGAAAAAATGCAAATAATATTCAAATCCCAGTTTGGACATTTCTGCTTAAAAATAGCATTCGTAACAGTTGCCAGCATTCCTCTCTAAACATAGAAGAACGATCCAGTCCACTTCATCCAGCCCAAGGTGATAAAAAGAGAAATTTCAATAGTCATTGCACTCATTTGAAATATCAAGAATAGGAGCAGAAACACAAGTTCTTAGTAGCAAAGGAGCTCTTTTCCTTTCAAACTTAAACTGCAACTCCTCACCTTCACTTAAACTGCAACTGCATTTTTTAGTATATATATTGAGGCTCTCTATTTATACAATATTGAGACACAATCAATTTTAAAATCTTATATAATAAATAAATAACTTTCAATGAATCATAGAAAATGTCTCATTTCTTATTCTTTTATTTCAGCACAATTATTTTTAAAACATCATATAATAAATTAAAATCATTCAATGAATCAGTAGAAAATGTCTCATTTTCTATTCTTTTATTTCAGCACAATCAATTTTAAAACACCATATAATAAATAAAAGACTTTCAATGAATAAGTAGAAAATGTCTCATTTCCTATTCTTTTATTTCAGCACAGTCAATTTTAAAACACCATATAATAAACAAACAAGTGCCACACAGTGGCTTGTACTTGCCGTATTTAGTTATAATAATAATTATATATATAAATTTAATTCTAATTTTATTATTAATATTAATTATATTTTAATTAATAGTTATTTACTAAAATAAAATTATTATAGATTAAAAATTAAATGATATAGTACTTTTATATTATATATATATATATAGTAAATATTTTAGAATATATAATAATTATATATTATAATATTGTTGAAATATATAGTAATTAAAATTTGTAAATGATAGATGAATTATATATTACAAACTATCGTTAAAAACTTTCCAAATAACAAATTTGCTAAGATCCGAAAAGGGGTCCTATAAGACCAAATCAATTGAACCAATGATAAAGGAGAGAAGTAATTTATATCATTTATTTAATTCATAAATAAATATTCAAACATTAGAATTTCCACAATCCATTAGAATTTCCACAATCCATAAGAATTTTCAATTTGATTTCTAGTTTTGATTGTGTGTAATTTTTTAGCATCAACGTTTCACATCACTGATCCAATCATCAGGATGTAAGAGCAAAGAGCATGAAAGAATGTAAAATTTTTTTTACATTCCTTCATGCTTTTTGCTCTTACATCCTAATGATGGATCACAGAGTGTGATCCGAAATGTTGATGCTAAAAAATTACACACAATCAAAACCAGAAATCAAATTGAAAAGACTTTCAATGAGTCAGTGGAAGATGTCTCTTTTTGTAAAAAAAATATCTCCACTCCAATAGTATATTAAATATTCCAAAAGAAGCTAAAACATATTACACACAAGATAATATATTATTCTATATTATTTATTTATTTAAATATATATTGCATATTTATAAGAATAGGAATATTGTTATACCTTTTATAAAAACTTCTTTACATTAACAAGTTTTAAGAATTAATAATACAAACCACTAATCTACAACAAACATATTGTCTATACATGATATCTCAACAAAATATAGCAAACCTAATGATAATGATGTAGCATTCTTAACATCTAATACATCTTGTGAATTTTTTTAATATTTCTTAAGGAAAATAGATTCTAGAAGAGTTCATTGATTGGACAATGAGTTGATAAAATTGAATGGTTACTCTAGCTTCCTTTCTATCAAACAGTATTAGATAAAACTTTCAAATTCTTATAATTTATAATAATTTTTAAAATTACTCATGAATGAATATGATAAATTGATGCATAGTAAGATATAAGAATACATCATTTTTGGTCAATGACCCAAAAGGCTTAAAGTTTCTAAAGACATCCAAAGGTTAAAAAAAAAAGGGAAGACACCAATCACAAATATCACATACATTAGACTCTTTTAATCCCAAATTTACTACTATAGATAGGAAGAGTTATGGAGAATGTGATTTTTAAATCATTCCTATATGTAGGAAGATTTATGAAATGTGACTTCTATAGACTATTTGATTTAGCTATTTTTGTGGATGATGATTCAACATTGGAAGTGATGGGGCAATGCATTAATTAAATAATGATAATTTCACAATATAGTATATATTCCAAAACTATTAACCAACTTACTTTCTATCTACCAATCACAAATTTTAGATCAAACAAGTTAGTTAAGTTTCTTCTTGATTTATTAGTGATTAAAGGACCTTCATAAGGATTCACTAATTTTTGCAATAAGTCTAATTTAGTATAGTATATTTGTATATTTATGGCATTTGTGCTTAAGGATTGCATTAATGTATTTGTAGCTGACTCAAATGTGGTGAAACAACTTTGGCACGACCAATTTTGAACGACCACTATATTGTTAGTAAGTGTAATATGATCACTAAACTCCTACATGTATCTTTCATATATTATAAGTGCAACTTCCAAGTTTTTTCTCTTGAAAAGAATATAGGGATAGAATATGACATAGGCATGTATCAAGATCTAAATTAGATCTCTAATTTATTCATGGTACAATCTATAAAATTCTTTCCAAATTGGTGGTTTTCAAACTCAAACTTGTCCCGGATATGTTGGCTTCTCAAAATCAAAAGGGGTTTGTTCAAGGAAGGAATATAATGGATGTTGTGTTCATCACTCATGAATTGATACAATCTATGCACTACAAAAAAAAATCCATGTATGGTATTTAAAATTGATATCTCCAAGGCATGTGATAGAGATTCGTGACCATTTATGATAGAGGTCCTCAAAAATTTTGGTTTTAGAGGCAATTTTTTGAAAATTTTAGAGGCTTGCTTTACTACTTTTTTTTGGGTGAATGGCTCTCCTAAAGGATATTTTTCCTATGGAAGAGGCTTGAGACAAGGTGACCCTTTATCTCCCTATATTTTCATTCTTGTGGAAGAAGCTCTGGAAAGAAATTTTTGAACACTTTGTGATCATGGTCTCATAAAAGGAGTAAATGTTGCTTTCTCCTTGCATGCAAAATATCATCAGTGATTTGTGGACAACATTATTTCCTTTGGGGTTGCCTCTATTGTTGTAGCTAAATAGTGGAAGAATTTCCTTTATGACTATGTTATGGCCTCAGGTCAGTATATTAACCACTCACTCTAAAAGTAAATTATACTTTTTCAATGCTGAAGCTAGCTTAGCCCAAAAAGTCATGGATAGCATTGGTTGCCAGAAGCATATTCTTCTTGTTTCCTATCTTGGTCTCTCTCTAATTATTAAATCTCCAAGCAATACCTTTTGGAATGGTATTATTGAAAGGTTTCACAAAAAATTTTCTAGTTGGAAGGGTAAAATGTTGAGCTAAGCAGGTAAAATCCAGTTATTGAAAGCTTCTCTTCAGAACATCCATGTTTATTATGTCTCCTTTTTTAAAATTCCTACATCTGTGGTTGATCAAATTGAGAAAATATAAAGAACATTCATGTTGATAGGGGATAAAGACAAGACTAAGCCCTCTCTTATTAGTTGGGAGAAGTTCTACCTTCCAAAAGAAGTGGTCTTGGTATAAGAAGACTAAAAATCTTTAACAAAACCCTACTCTCCAAGATGGCTAGAAATTACTTAAAGGATCTAAGGACTAGGTGACTATCTTGAAAGCCAAGTATCTAAATGGGAATGGCCCTAATGTTTTCATTTTTAGTGATGGCCTACCTAATGGTTCAATCATTTGTAATAACTTATTAAAATGTAGGGAACTATTAAAAATGGGTGTGGGCAAGATTGTGGGTAATGTGCAAAGACACCCTCTTTTGAAATGAGGTTTGGAGAGGTGACAAGCCTTTTTCTTCACTGGATAATGTGGAAGGGTTCAAGAATTGTTGTATTAGATTGCTTGGAGAGAAGTTCAAGATTACATAGATTGGGATAGGGAAACTCCTTCCTAAATTAATATCAAGGATATGATTATTACTAATAGACATAGTGGTAATAGATGACAGACTTAGTGAAACAACAGGACTAGGGATATCTTATTTTTCAAGGGTGAGTTCTCTCTGTTTGATTAGAACTTTCAAGATGATCTAGTTTGGAGGCCTTCCCCTTTAGGTGAATTCTCTGTCAAATAGGCTTATTTCATGCTTGACTCGATCCCCTAGTGTACTTCGTAGCTTAGTCAGAAGGAGATCTAGATTCCTAAACTAATTCCCAAAATCATCTTTTGGTGGATTGTTTCTCTCAAAAAAATTATAACGTTGGATAATTTGATAAGAAAAGGTTTAAATTTATTAATAGGTGTTCTCTATGTTACGAAGAAAGTGAAAGCATTAATCACCTATTCCTACATCGCCCTTTTTTCCCTTGAGGTTTGATCACGGGTTATTCCTCTCACCTTAGTGGATTGGGTATTCCATGCTTCTCTACCCCAATTCATAGATTCTTGATCTCTCTACATGTTGTTATAATAAGAGAACTATGAAAATAAATTCCTCCAATGACCACCTGAGGTCTATGGAAGGAGCACAATAATAAAATTTTTAGGGAGACTTCTAAGCTAATAATTGAGGTCTTTATGACTATCAAACATCAAATTACTAAGAATATCAACATTTCTTCCTTTGGGGCCTTTAAAGACATGCCTACTCTTTAGGAAATCAAACTTAAACAAATTTGGGGTCTTACTCAAAATATGACTTTAATATTAACTAGAACAAGAAGTTAAATAGAATGAGCACTAAATGGAGTCTCCCTGCTCAAGATTTGATAAAGTGTAACTTTGATGGGTGCTCAAAAGGAAACCCTATCCAAGCTAGGGCTGGAGGTGTTCTTAGAGACCATAAAGGAAAAATCATTGAATGTATTTCCATGTACTTAGGAATTAAATCCAATAACATTTTTGAAGCCATGGCTTCTCGGAAGGGTATTAAGTCTGTCAAAAATCTAGGTTTTAACAGGATTGTTGTCGAAGGAGATTCAAAATTGGTTTTTGATATCTTAAAAGAAGATATTATTATCTAATTGGAGATCAAACCCTTAATGAGAGAGCCTAAAAACTCTTAACTAATTTTATAATTCAAGGTTTAACATATATATACTATGAAGGAAATTAGGTTGCTGACTTTATTGCTAATGAGAGTTTAAAGATTCAAACATGGATTCATTTGAACAACTCTGTCTCACCAAATATAAAAACAATTATTTCAAATGGACTGAGGTTGGCATTTAACTAAAATGAATAAATTTTTTATGATCCTGATAAGGTGGATGGTCTATATGAGTTGTATTAGAGAGTACCAATCATGTATGTTGAGGTGGAGTATAAATATTTATAGTTTCAAGTGGGGTAATAATAGCATCGTTAGTGATGTAAGGGTAGATTATTATCTCACCGAGGTGATTACTTGCATTAATAAAGAAATGACTAATGCATTTGATCTAATAAGATCGAATATTGAGGATCTTTATAATGGGCCTCCCTTACCCCTTAATTATTATTCCTATAGATGGGCCTCCCACGTAAACTACATCACCAAGATTATTATTAATCATTTTGGCATGTGTATCATAAATTTGTATGAGTTGCTTACCACGATGACTCTTACTTTCCCTAGGAAAGTAATTACTACCTTTAATTATGATACAAAAACCCTTTTTTCCATGCTTTTATTCTTATTTTTGAGGGAGATTTCTATTTTGTGCCTTCAACCTATCACTTTCTAAAACAAATTGCTAATTGTAGTTTGTTGGGGTCAGAGAATTGTTGCTACCATGGGGCACCATCAAAAATGCATAAAGGCTATTAACTGTCAGTCTTTAGTGAAAAATGTTGAGCTTTGGGACTTATTTGTTGTTGTTGGTCTTGCTCCCTTCTACAGGGAAATGAAGGGGTATAATAATACTCTTTCTTCAAAATTTATCAATTCTTTGTCTAGTGGTAGAGTTAAAATAGGAATTCAAGATTTTATTGTCTCTCCATAGATGATAGCAGAGGCTACAAGTTTAGAAAATGTTGGGACAAAGATTTCCAAGAAGAGTTAAGGAAATTATCAAAGTTACATGAATAAATTATTAGACAATGATGAACAATTTAAAATATTTTAGAATATCTATGACATGTTTGACCTCCCTCCTCCATATGCTCTGGTGAGCCTTCATATCATGTGCTACTTCAATTTAGAAGGAAGATTCATGGTTTTTAATGGTTATCATTTTCCCCTGGTGATTCATGTTAGACATAGGGATAAAGTCAACATACCCTTATTTATGTTATCCTTCCTACAATAGAGTATTGAGAGTGGAGCCTCTCCACCTCTCCATCAAAGCCTAATCATGGCTCTTTATAATTTTTCCTTATATAGGGATCCTAATGGTAACCCTATGCCCCATGAACATGATGTACGTTTGCCCTCCCCATCACAAAAACCTTCAGTTTTTTATCCTAGGCATCTTACTATGGGTAATGCCCCGACCAACATTGTATCCAAAAATAGTAAGAAAAAGAAGGGTACTAGCTCCTGCCCTTCCTTTTAATGAATACTAGTGGAGACCCATGAAAAATGTAAGTCCCCTTTGGACCTCCCTAGTTCCACAAATAAAAAAAACTAATAAGCCCTTGCTAACAAGGGGATCACTATTACTATCTTGGGGGATAAGGAGGAAAACAATGTTGGGAAAGATAAGGTTGTAAAAATTGAGGATATTACCCCTCAAGCTAGGAGAAGAAGGTCGGCTAGACTAGAAAAACATTTGGCAGACCCTTATTCAAAAGGGACAAGTATTATATACGAGGAAGAAGAAACCTCTTCTGAGGAAAGTTCTATTGATGAGGATGCCAACAAAGATAAGTTCTATGTTGGGGAAGATGATCAGGAGGACCGAGACACGACCTCCCCTAACATGTCAAAGGACCAAGATATGGATGCTGAAAATTAGGACAAGGAGACCCCTAATAATTATGACTCTATGGATTCCAAGAAGGATATGGAAGAGAACTAGGATACACAGGTGGTGGAGGAAGAAGAGACTGGTTGGGATGAATCATTATTGGGTATTATTGAGAGACTTGATCAGCTGGAAAGTAGGATGATTGAGAAAAGTCTTGTCATTAATAAATACCTAATTCTCTTATCCTGATCAATGATGGTATCATGAACATGGTAGTTGTGTGTATTACTACAAGAAAATATAAGATCGGGAGATAACTCAAAAAGATGGAGTACACTATTGGCACTACTCATAGACATCTACAGATAGGGAATTTAGAAACCTGGTCGAAGGCACTTTGGGAGTTGGAAAAAGATTAGATCCTTATCAAGGATCATTATAGTTATAAATTATCTTCTATATATTTTTTAGTATGTTTCATGTGTACTACTTATAGAGGAAGTTGCTTAAATGTTTTATGACATACTAGACTATTAGTATCTACTTAGTTCATAATATTGGTAAGTGGTATGTGGACATAGTAGCTATTCTTATGTTAAATGATAGTAGTACTTTGTCTTATAGGCATAAATTTATTGTTAGTTAGATAATTTTTCTCTATTTATTTCTTGGTTCTGTCAGTTCAAGGTTTTTGGTAATTTAGTTGTTTATAGTGTTGGGGACACACACTAATTTTGATATTTCCAGTTGTTATTTTTTCTATGTTGTGTCTCATTTTGTAAGGTAGCAGAGCCCTTTCCATGCTTATCTAATAAAAAACATTTCAGGAACTCAATAATTATTATCCTAGGAGAAATTTGGACTTTTCCCCTAAAACACAACAATAAGTATTTTCAATGATTTTTGGAATTCAAAATTGTATTGGAAAAGCAATCTATGAATTCCATAAAAGTGTTTGGGATACATAAAGTTGAAAAATAAGTCAATAGAGAGTGATAGCCTAGACATATTTTGTACATGGCATATTAATACAATACAATATCCTAACATAAAGGGGATGTTGAAAGTAAAAACACACTTTTAAAAGAAACAAACAATTACATGACCATGAACTTGGCTTAAGATATTTGACAAAATGTTATCAATTATAGTTGATCTATTCGAAGCTATACTTCTCACTGGGCATGCGATGAAAAATAATAAGAAATCTTGGAGTGTGAGGAAACCTTTGGTTCATAATTTTGAGAGGATTTGGATGTGTTGAACACAAATTCGAATGCTAATGAGGAGGAGGGGGGTTGAATTAGAATGCACTAAAACTGAAATGTTTTATTCCACAAATGCTCATTAATTATTTTATCCAACTAAATAACATTAAGTGATATTGCAATGACAACACTAACATATGAACACTATATTTTACATGGAGAACTTAATGAGAGAAAAACCACAATGAGAATCAAACTCACTATATGCATAATTAATTACAAGAGTTTAGGCCATAAGCCAAGGGGCACATTGCCTCTAAAAATAACTTTTAGAATAGGGCACTTACCTTACATCAAGACATAATGATTACAATGAATGAACTAACTTGAAGTGCATTCTTTGAAATGCTAACTACAGTTCATTGTTTATGTATATGTGACTAATTTCATCTTTTCTTGTCTATACATTTGTTCCTTTATACTTTACAATACCTCATACACATTCATCCTTTCTTTACACTCAATTTATAGAGGATAGCCTCATTTATATATGGGTATGTGCACCAAGATGGGGGACCAAAAAGGTGCCAAATACATTTTTGGCCCCCATCCGCGCTTAGGGCGCACGCCCTATGGTTTGGGCAATTCAAACCATAGGGCATGCGCCCTAATTTCTTTTATAAAAATCTTGGGCAGCCACTTTGTGGCTCATTTTTCTTCTCCCAAGTTGTTGTTTTCCTCCTCATAACAGCGCATACGCGGTTCATTGTGAGGCTTGCTCCATCAAAGTGAAGCAAAAATGGCTCCACGACGTCAACAAGGTCGAACCGGAAGAAGAGGTAAGTGATTCTACAACCATGAATGCTATTTGTTTTGAAATTTAGGTTTAATTTTTAGTTTTTTCTTCAAATTTGATTGTGAAATTCTCTTGTCTTAAATTTTATGTTTAATTAGAGTTTTAAAATAGATTTTCTTTTCATTGTCAGGAAGGAATGATATCCCCACAGAAAATCCTCAACCAAACCCTCCATCTTCTCCTCATGAAAAAATGGATGCTGAAAATAACCAAGAAAATGAACCCCAGCCACCCTCACCAATTGAGAAACCTCCTCTTGGACTACATGAAAACTTGATAAACCAAATAGAAAATGGGAAAATAGAAATACAATCTTTAATTAGGAGGTTAAAAGATTCTATTGGTACAAATCCTAGAAGGGCAACACTTTCAAAATCATTAGAATTGATATTGACCCACGTAGGTTCAGTTAGTGGGCAACTAAATTTATGGCACAACAAAAGAGAAGAACAAAAATAATATTATGCAAATAAATTATCATATGAGGACGTAAAAAAAAAAGAGATCACAAAAGCCG
>MU227172.1:259715-280626 GCA_018584345.1 Thuja plicata
TAATCAAATCTCTCTCTCTCTCTCTCTCACACACACACACACACACACACACACACACACACACACTCACTCTCTTCTCTCTCGCTCTCCCTCCCTCCTCTCTCTCTCCCTCTCTCTCTCTCTCTTCCCACCTCTATCTCTCTTCCTCTCTCTCTTCCCACCTCTCTCCTTCCTTTTGTGATTTTGTGTCTAATATAGGGCGTACGCCCTATAGTGCGAATGTCATATAGGGCGCACACCCTATAGTAAGTATAGGGTGTGCGCCCTTTTAATGACATTGAAGTTTACCAAGCCTAAGGCTTGGATTTTCCTTGGAGTTCCAACCCAAAGGCTTGTAGGATTCAAACAGGCCTGAGACAGGTTTTCCAGCAAACTTACTAAAAAATAACATTTTTTCTTGTGTGCTCCCCGTCAGGTTTGCACGTGGTTCAATAACGATAAAATTAGACAACATGATACTGTAGATCTCTTTGATAGCTATCTAACCATGTAATTTATTTTGAATTCTCATTATGTTAAGCATTTCATCTCTAATTTCTTTTATAAGTATGTCCAATTTTCGTCAAAAACCAATGTGTATTCATTTGGGCTTAGATTTTGGCTTGTTCATCGAATTTTGAAAAAAATTATATTTTCAGAAACTAGACTCCATTCTACACACTTTAAAAAAAAAGTTTTGATTTTTAATTAGTTTTCAATGATTTCTAGGGGGAGCACACAGAAATTTCACGTTTTCAGGATGTGTCCACTTCGGAAAATGGCAAAAAATCACACTTTCATAAAAAAATTAGCAGAAAAATCCGGGATAAACTAGATGGTGTTAGCTAATTTCTCACTGGAGTGATTTAATTTTTTTTAAAAAAAGTTAACATTTTAGGGGGAGCACACCAGACGCTATGTTATGTTTTTTCACAAAAGATAGGACCACTTTTTGTGCTCCCCCTTTTTGAGGGCGTTAATCTCCACCATTTCTAAAAAAAATTAGTAGTTTAGAAACTAGATTCGGAGTAGAACAACTCTTGTTTTTGTCACATTTTAAAATTTTGAGTGTAAGTATCCTCAATTTCTCGTTGAAGTTCAGAGTTTGCTGATTTCAGAAAAAAGTGGCACCTTATACCCCCTTTTTGGTCCCCCATCTTTGTGCACTTACCCATATCCACTATAATACAAAACAAAATCTATTAGGTTGACCTAATATAATGTAGTGTTTAACATATAGACCATTGGCTCCATTTTCAATCTCCAAAGTATACAGAAGGAAAGTAAAATGTGTAAAGCATCACACCATGTCAGCACATCTTATCCTAGATCCAATATCATCACCACAGTCACCACATGTCACCGCAAGGATTAAAAATATCTTGATGTTGGCATATCTGATGAAGTAATGATAAGTGAGTTCTGGAGATTTCATGATGCAGATTTGATCATAGGATGATTATATATTATGTTCTCATTGATGTCAACTATTGACTTTGTGTTCTTCGTGTGTTTCCAAGCTTAGATGTGATGAATGAAGGATTGCAGTGATTTTTAGTGGTTATTATCTTTATGGGAGACTTTAATGTGTCTTTGGATGTTTAGTGCTTGACCGCTACTGCTGAAGTGATCTTATTAGAAAGTTATAATCGATTAAAGTATACTAGTACAACTGCTGGAACAATTACTGACAGGTGATAGATGATTTAAATGTCTTGCCAAATATTTGTTGTGTCTTGTGGCGCAGTCACAGGATACGATGAAAAATAGTCTTCATATGTTATAGTTGTAACCACAATTAGTTTGAGTGACTAGTGTGTAGAATAGGTGACCGATGTGCAAACACAGAGTTGTTAACAAATTATAGTGTTTTTTTTCTTGAGCGATAGTTGATAAATATTTGATCGCTAATCGGTGTTGAGACTATGGTGGAATTGATTGAGTTAGTCATGATCTGGTGACATGTCTTCATGCTTGGAAGTGATGATATGGCATCACATTGTTTGATACTAGCGTGTGGAGAAGATTCTAGAGGAAGCTTGTGCTTGGTCAAAATATGTTTGACTCTTTGACACAATATCTATGTAAATCGATGTATTGGTTGACACGGTCTTGGAAATGTGTTTTGTACATTTAATTTTTTTTTGTGACGCGTTGGATTTGAGTGGGATGTTTGAAATTCTAATTTAGGGCTTGATTAATTCAGTGGACTTAAAAGTTCAATATATATTGGATTAGGTTGAAATTTATGTGTTAATCGTGTGTTGGCCTAGTACGGTGAAAAGTATGAGTTGCGATCAAGCTAGGGAAGAGTTAAGTGTGTTGATAAGAGATTGTGTGCTTTAGTGGATATGATCAAGCAGAGGTAGTGTTGTTCCAGAAATCATTCTTTATGTTGTTTCCTAATAGTTGCAGTAGGTTAAACCCCTTAATAGAGTAGATCCTAACAAATATTTATTGTAAATCCTCTAACAAGGTGACACTTTGTAAAATGTTTGAATTCCTCTAACAAGGCTACTCTTAACAGGGTAAAGGTCCTAACAGGCCTAAATAAAATCCCTTAACCGGGTAGCACCTAACAGTGTTGTTATAAACTCCTAACAGGGTTAAGCTCATCACAGGGCGTACTTCATAATCTAGTACATCATTTAGTGGGTACTCATCCCCACCATGGTTTTTTCCCTATTTGGGTTTCCACAAGATAAATATGTGTGTCAACTTTGTGGATGGACTTGCATTTTTATGATTTTCATTTTTTGTGATTATGGTTAATCTTGTGAATGTTGCCTCAAGTATAAGATGTTGAAAAGTTGGATAATTTGGTAGATTACCGATTCACCCCCCCTCTCAACTGTAATCTGACCTTAGGACTAACAATTGGTATTAGAGACTTGGTCCTCTATTGTGGTGAAGCTTAAAAACTTGAGGTAAATATCTGAAGATGATGAGAAAGGAAGGTCCTGAATTCACAAGAGAGAACTACCCAGTATGGTGCGATCGGATGAAGCTCTATCTTAAAGGTATGAGTGATTAGTATTAGGATCATGTGGTTAATAAGTATACTGTCCCTTCAGGAACCCTGACTATAGATCAATTGAAGGTAAGGCTAGAACATAATGCTTCTATGGAAGCTATTCCTATTACTCTTTCATATCTGGACTATATTGATATCAAAGACTTCGATACAACTAATGAGATGTGGGAAAAGTTTAAAACTGTCTATGGTGGAGATCCACATGCGTAGAAGGAAAAGGTTGATAGTTTAAGAGGAAAGTATGATGATATGAGAATGCAAGAAAATGAGAACATTGAGATATACAGTCAGAGAATCAAAGAATTTATTGCTTCTATCCAAGGTGCCAGTGGTAATCTTACTGAGGAGGATGTCGTAATCAAAGTGTTAAGAACATTATTACCTCAGTATGCTATTAGGGTTTCATCTATTCAAGAGCTCAGATCTCTAGGAACTTTTACTGGTACTCTTGATGCATTAATAGGGAAATTAACTACATTTGAGTAAAGCAATTATGATAATAGTATGCCAAAAGTTGAGGCTGCTCTCAATTCATCACTGAATCTTGCACCATCTAGGAAAGGAAAGGAGTTATCTAACTTTTCTTCAGCATGTTACTCTAATGATTATGAATCTATCTTGTCTGAAGAAAGAGAACATGAGGAATTGGAAGCTTTATTTCCTAGAAGGTTGCCTAGAGGGAAAGGTAAATATAAGGGTAAGTTTCCTTTGAAGTGCTTTGCATGTAAAAAAATTGGATATATTGCCTCTAGATGCCCTGAAAATGAAAGGAAGGAAAAGCTAAGAAGATTCAAGGACAAGAACAAGAAAGTGTGCTACCTAGCTGAGGAAGGTGTTACCAAGGAAGACTCTAATGGAAGAGATGAAGAAGAAATTGTATTTGTTGCAGTAAAGGAAGAACCCTAAGATGTAGGTGAGAAAGCTTTGGTTTCTAACATGAATCACAGTGGCGACTGGATTATTGATATTGGATGCACTCATCATATGGTCAGTGATAGAAGAAAATTCATCATGATGGAAGAATGTTGTGGAGGTTCAGTAATATTTGGGAATGATGCTCTCTGTTTGGTAAAAGTTAAAGGATCTATTTCTTTGAATGATAAAACAAATTGTGATGATGTTTATTGGTTTGTTGGTCTAAAATACAACTTGTTAAGTGTGCTCAGTTGAATAAACAATGATATAGATTGGAGTTCAATGGAGGTATATGCAGGATTATTAGGAAATCTGAAGAATTGATCACTACCGGTGAACAAACTAAAGGTTACTTGTTCCATCTGAATTCTACTTGTAGACACCCTAAAACGGACATACTTGCAACCTTGCATTAAAACACTAATTTTCATCTATTAATTAATGGTTTTAAATCATTAATTAATCATCTATTTCTTCTAAAATTCATTCCCCAAATCATTTAATCATTTCCCCAAAAATAATTTTATTTAATTAATTAACCTTAATTAATTAATATTTATTATTTAATTAAATTTAATTTTCTAAAGTTTAAATTTAAATATTTAAACTTATTAATTTATTCTTCTAATTAAATTAATTTAATTTCACTCAACAATTTAATTCTAAATAAAAAAGAATTCAATTATCTCATGTTTGAATACTTTAATTACAAAAATCAATTAAATATTCAAACAAATCCTTTCTCAAGTTCAAAAAGGTAACTCTTGATCAACTTTTCAGTTAACTAAACATCTCCTCTTCTCTCCAAGTTGAAGAGGTGGAGTTTACTAGTTGCTTTTCGGTTAAACTAAAAATTTCCTCTTCTCTCCAAGTTAAAGAGGTGGAGTTTACTGGTTGCTCCTCAGTTAACTAAAACATTTCCTCTTCTCTCCAAGTTGAAGAGGTGGAGTTTACTGGTTGCTCCTCAGTTAACTAAAATATTCCGTCTTCTCTCCAAGTTGAAGAGGTGGAGTTTACTGGTTGCTCCTCAGTTAATTAAAGCATCCCCTCTTCTCTCCAAGTTGAAGAGGTAGAGTTTACTGATTGATTCTCCAGTTCCTTTTGATCTCAACCATTCATCCTCCAATTTTTGGGATTGATCTCATCTATCCAAATCATTTTCTATATCCTATCTAATCAACCCTTCTCAACAATTTTAAAGGATCCAACATTTCAAGCTTTGTGCACACTCACTCTACAGGATTCTCTTGCGAAGCATCAAGCATTCTTGTGATCATATCAATATCAATTTCTCAAGACTCTCAAGTCAGAAATGTTGCTGATACCAATAGTAAGGACCATTCATCCTGCGTTTTAGATGGAGTAGAGAGAAGCAATAGAAGCCTCGAGCATTGTGGTTTGCATTTGTTTGTTTTCCTCTTTAATTGCTCGTTATTTTATTGTCCATAGATTCATTCTTAGTAGTTTTGATTGCTTTCCCCCATTGCGAATCGGTGCTACTAACCCTCGCTAATCAAGTTGGAGTAGGATTGGATCTACACACTACTATTAAGAGTTGTCTGATTGCTAAGGTAGAAGATTGTTGGTTATGGCATAAGAGGTTTTTTCATGCAAATTTTGATAACTTGATCCAAGTTAGTAAGAGGTTTGCCTAACCTAGTGAAACCAAACAATGTAATGTGTAAAGAATGTGAGCTTGGGAAGTTTACTAATTCTAGTTTCATTAGTATAAAATATTCTTCTGGAAATAATTTAGATCTAGTTCATATTGATCTGTGTGTAATCCAATGAGAACTCAAAGTTACTATGATGATAGATATTTCATGTTGTTTGTTGATAATTATTCTAGAATGACATGGGCTATATTTTTATGGGATAAATCTGAAGTTTTTCACATGTTTAAGATCTATAATCTAGAGTAGAGAAGGAGACCGATAATACCCTAAAATGCCTTAGATTTGACAAAGGAGGTGAGTTTAATTCACATGAATTTACTACATATTGTGAAGAGTAGGGAATTCAAAGATAGGTGTCAGCTCCTAGAACACCTCAACAGATTGGTTTTGTTGAAAGAAGAAACATGTCTATCCTTGATTGTGCTGGGACATTAATGATTCAGAAGGGTGTTTGCACATACATTTTGGAGAGAAGCGGTAAGCATTGCTATCTACACATTGAATAGAGTTTAGTTGAAGAAATGTACAAACAAAACTCCCTATGAGTTGTGGTATGGTCATTCACCATGTGTAAGTTATTTCAAAAAAATTGGTAGTAGATGTTATATAAAGAGAGATGAAAATACAGGTAAGTTTGACACAAGAAGTGATGAGGGGATATTCTTAGGATACTCCTCCAAGATAAAGCCTACAAGTGCGTGAATGAGAGAACAAATAAGATAGTGGAAAGTGCTAGTGTGAGAATAGATATTTTTTTTGAGAAAAATGATAAATCTAGCAAGAAGGAACCCGAAGACTATCAAGGGTTTGTATATGTACAACCGGTGGAGAAATATGTTGAAAATCAGGATAGACAAGTCAATGAGGAAGAACTAGTACCAATGGTAGAAAAGGCTCCTAGATCTAAGCCGGTGTTGCAAAAGTATGTAAAGATGAAACATTCTCATGTTCAAATTGGTGACAAAAATGCAGGTGTATTAACAAGAAGGAAGGTGAGAGAAGGTACTTGTTTTCTATCTAAGTTTGAGCCCAAAAGAGTTAAAGATGCATTGAAAGATGAAGATTGGGTGAAAGCTTTGGAAGAAGAATTGGAGCAGACTGAGAAGAATAAAGCCTAGACATTAGTGCCCAGACTAGTGGACATGAATCTAATCGATACTAAGTGGATTTTCAAAAACAAGATGAATGAGATAGGTGAAGTGGTAAGGAACAAGGCAAGATTGGCGTGCAAGGGATATGCACAAGAGGAAGGTATGGACTATGGTGAAATATTTGCACCTATGGTCAGACTTGAAGGTGTAAGGATATTACTTGCATATGGTGCTTATAAAGGATTCAAGGTATACCAAATGGATATTAAGTTAGCTTTTCTTAATGGTGTTTTGGAAGAAGAGGTATTTATTGAACAACTTAAAGGATTTGCTAATTCAGAAGATTGAGAAATATGATAGGTTTCTGATTGTAGAGATATTTGTAGATGATATCATTTTTGGTGGCAATGAAGAGATGAGTAGATCATTTGCAGATAAGATGAGGAAATAATTTGAGATGTCTATGATCGGTGAGATTAAATTCTTCATTGGATTGTAGGTTCAACAGAGAAAATATGGTATCTACATAAGCCAGTCCAAATATTTAAGGGAAATACTGAAGACTTTTGGGTTAGAAGACTCAAAACTGGTTGGTACCCCTATAATAACCAGTTGCAAACTATCAAAGGAAGATGATTCTACAGAGGTGGATGAGATACTTTATAGGTCCATGATCGGTAAGCTATAGTATGTAGTGCACATCAGACCGGACATAACACATGCAGTTGGATTAGTGGCCATATTTTCTTTTAATCTTAAGGAATCTCATTTGGTTGCAGTACAGAGAATCTTCATATATCTTAAGGGGACTAAAGATTATGGTCTCTGGTATGGACATAAAGGTGATTCCTCTTTGAATGTGTTTACTAATGCTAATTGGGCATGAAATATTGATGACTGAAAGAGCACAAGTGGAGGTGCATTCTTTCACAAAGAAAGACTTGTATCTTGGACAAGGAAGAAGCAGAGCTGTATATCTCAATCAATAGCTAAAGCTAAGTATGTTGCTGTTGCAATTAATTATACACATGTAGTATGGATCAAATAGATTCTAGAAGGAATTCAGGAGAAGGTAACTGAACTGGTGGTTATCTATTGTGAAAATAAAAGTGTCATTAACATTTCAAAGATCCCGATGATGCACTCTAAGACTAAGCATATAGCTATCAAATATCATTTTCTTAGAGAACAGGTACAGGAAAAGGAAGTGAGGTTGGAGTATGTGCCAACTAAGGAGTAGTTTGCTGATATTTTCACTGAACCATTGCCTAAGGATGCATTTGAGTATCTAAGAGGTAGGTTGGGGGTCATTCTCCTATCTGAGTTGCATTAAATTAAAATGCAGTTGCACCAATCCAAGTGTATTCATTGGATATGTTTTGTGTGGATTGATTTTGTGGGGCTACTCCATAGGGGGAGCAGTCTATATAGTCATGTGTTTTGGTTACTTAGGTTTAGTAGAGAAGATATCATGTGTGTTTGACGCCTTTGGCATTTTTGTCAAAGGGGGAGATTGTAAAGTGGAGAAAGTAAAGGGGAAAATGTGTGTATGATCAATGGGGGAGTAATTGTAGAACGTGTGAAAGACAAAAGTGGAAATATTTTGTGAAAGGCAGAAGTGGAAACATTTTTATGATCAAAAGTATCATGTTGGAGAGAGTGTTTCCATCAATAGGAAGTAAGTGTTTCCATCAATGCCAAAGGGGGAGATTTTTGGCATATATGATGAAGTAATGATAAGTGAGTTTTGGAGATCTCATGATGTAGATTTGATTACAAGATGATTAGATATTATGTTGTCATTGATGTCAACAATTGACTTTGTGTTCTTAGTGTGTTTCCAAGCATAGTTGTGATTAATGAAGGATTGCAGTGAGTTTTAGCGGTTTCTATATTTATGGGAGACTTAGGTGTGTCTCTAGATTTCTAATGCATGAACGCTACTGCTGAAGTGATCTTTTGTGAAAGTTGTGATCAGTTGAAGCATACTAGTGCAACTGCTAGAATAATTAATGACAAGTGATAGATGATTTGAATGTCTTGTCAAATATTTGTTGTGAATTGTGGTGTGGTCACATGATATGGTGGAAAACAATGTTCAGATGCTACAGTTGCAACTGCAACTAATTTGAGTGACCAGTGTGCAAGATAGGTGATCGGTGTGCAGAGACAAAGTTGTTAACAAGTTACAGTGTTTGTGTTCTTGAGCGACAGTTGATAAATATTTGATCGGTGATCAATGTTGAGACTGTGGTGGAATCAATTGAGTTAGTCACGGTCTGGTTACATGTCTTCATGATTGGAAGTGATGATTTGGCATCACATTGTTAGATACTAGCGTGTGGAGCAGATTTGTTGCAGTGGTTTCTTAAATAGCCAAAATTTCAAATTTTTTGCTAATCACGTCCAAGGTTATTTGTGGGGTCCATGTATCTTTATATTCACACATATTTTCCGTGATCCTTTACTCAAGTTTTTAAAATCTTATCCTTTTGGGTCATGAATAATTCAAAGCATGTCCTATTTTGAGCTCCAAAAAGTGCATTAATTCTTTGGACTTGTCATGTTTTCGTATTTCCAAACTCCTCGTCTCCTCATCCCCAACCTTAACTTATAGGAAAAGTTAAGAGTTAATGATTAGTGTTTCAAACGTGAAAAACAAACCCAAAAAGATTAGAAGTTTCTGGTCAAAATTTCTTCTTGGTCAACATTGCAATTGAATCCAAACCTTAACTTTTAATAAGTTAAGAATTAGAATCTTAACTTTGGCCAATATCTTTTCCGAGTTCCCCACTCTGAATCTTAACTCTTTCTAGTTGTGGTTTAGATTTTAACTATTTCAGTTTTGGGTTCTCTATTTCAAGAAACATATAACTACATCATGGCAACTTTCGAGAAATTGCAGTGACCAAGTGTAAAAAGAATCAGTTGGACAGGTTTTAACACATTTGAAGTCAAATTTATAAAAAGCTCCAAAACACCAACTGTATTTGCAGAATTTAAAACTCCATCAAAATGAGAATGGTGCAGAATTCGAGTCTATGTTATAGTTGTTGGAAGCATAAGCAAAACAATTTCCTAACCGAATGTTTTAAGAATACACGGCTTTCATGGAAGGCATGATAATGATATTTGCAATGAATGGATCAAAACAAGATATGCTCCAGAAGACATGCTTGCATAATGTGGAAGCGCTCAAAAGGCATACTAACTGTTTGACAAAATCCCTCAAAGAATAGTGATCTCAATAAAATGGCGATGTCCATAACAACAAAGGCACCTCAATGTTTGACTGAAAGTCACAAGAGATTTCATTAAAAAAAATGCAGCGGGATAAGTATAGAATGCGGACACAATGGGACTGCGCAAGGGAGTTCTCAGAATCTCGAATTGGTAAGGCCTTCTCAAACACGTACACACAAAATGTTGATGTACAGACAGAAACGCATCAACTATTTGACAGAATGCCACGATGTAAGGGAATCTCGTGGAAGGAAATGTAATGATTACAAGATATCCATAAAATGGATTTGTTGATAAGGCTTTAAAAACTTTGAAACAAATGCAATTAGCTGGTGTATAGCCAGATTGCACAACATTAGCCGCATCCTCCCTACTCGTGCCAAAATAGAAGCATTCATAACAGTGTATAGACACCTTTTGTGGAGAAAACTTTGAAACAAAATATCGACATCCAGCAAAGCATAACGGACGTTGATTTTTGTCAGAGATGGTAGTCTGAAATGCTCATATGGGTATACGTTCAAAATGTGAAGGAAAGACATAGCATGTCATTGTTTCGTAAAGAAATATGGTCTATTGGAGCACCATGATTGCGGGCTGTGAGCAAAATACAATTGTTTAAAGGATGTAGAAACTTTCATTAAAATGTAAGCGACGAGAGTAAAGAGACGATACTCGTGGGAAGCATATGAACATCAATCGATGCTTCAAATATACAGAAACTTTTGTTAATTATTGTAGTTCAAAATTGATGAGGAGTAAACAAGAATAAAGTCTGTAACAGCCTTATTATGAGATGGAAAGAAGAATAAATTGAAATCTACAGCACTGTCATGAGATGAATGACTGAAAGTTCAATCGCAAACAGCACCCACTAGTTTAAATCTAATCATTCACAGCAAGCACATAGAGATGCTGCCCTTTCACCACACGTGCCACTTCTACTTGCGGCCAATTCCTGCACCCGACCAGAAGCATAGTATGGTACATTTCTCCTACCTGTTCTTCAACATGTGCTGGTCTGCTCACATGAAGATTACACAAGCAGGAGACATGATGTCTCAAATTTTTTTCCAGGCAGCAGTTCAACAACCCGTGCCCTGGCTGCAAAGATCTCGTTACACACAAAGAAATGCTCAAAGTTTTATTTCATTCAACCAACAGATAAATCAATATAATCCACAGATTGGAAATATAAAATTTAAAACATTGGGACACCACAGATAGGACAGAGATTAAACAAAATAATAATAATAATAACAATAATTGTAGGAAAACCATTGTTTCTTTTTTAATTTTATTTCTTATTTCATTCCACAAAACATGAACAATATCACTCGACTTCTTTCTCCATCTTCTTCCCACCAAAAAGAAAAAATAAATCCTCTATCTCCTAGAGGTTTTGGAGAGAATATATATAAACAAAGGTAAACAGTTAAAAACTGTTTTTGGCAACCACTAAACCCGTAAAGGTTTTATTTAATCCTTTACTAAGGTGATAACAAAACATTAAAATATGCCCCAAAAGTTAATAATAACAAAACGTTAAAACACCCCCCCAAAAACAATACGTAAAAATTATTCTTGTGCCCAGCACCTGTAGCTGCTCCTGCAGCAAAAATCCTCCCATAGACGTGCATGAAAAATGTGGAAAACATGGATGCAAGACACATTTTCAGTGTGCACATGTAAAAACAAATGTGGTGCATTTAAACGAAGGAGGAAAACCGTTTGAGAGGCTGCCTCAAAGAGAGGTCATCGCAAAGAATGAAATATAATGATTGAACAATGTGCATGCCATGGACTTCAGAGTGAAAATGGCGCTCGGTATATGAACCAAGTTACAAATGCACCTAAACTATAGGAAATGATTTGTGACTCCTCTTCCAATCACCATTGTGGGCTGCAAGATGGTTGTTAAAAACTGATGATGCAAAGAAAGGTAATTGTTTCTCAATGTGTCCATAAGTATTATCATTAGTATGTTTTAAAGAACACAAGGGATATTTGATGTTTGATATACACTCAATTCTATTAGTGTCAAGACATGAAATTGTGAGAACTATCAAAGAAATTGGTTTTAATGTGTTGTGATTCTAAGGTGATTTTATGAGTGAACGGATATATCAATATTGGCAAGGAATTTCAATGTGGAAATGGAAGTAAGTTCGGTTAATCTTTTGAAGTGGTTGAACTTGGAAAGCTATGTCACATGGTAGTAAAGTTTGGATGAGATACAATTTGGGAAAATATATTCATAATCTAAAGGATCCTTTCATTATTAGAGGTTTGATTTGTAACTTTTCATAATAAGTGAACCTTGCAGGAAGCTGGTGATGAGTTCCAAAAGAAAGATAATGATTGAAATCATAAAGAAGCTATGTTTTCCAATTGCTTCAAAGGTTGAAGTGAAAGAGCCATTTTATGCCCATATTTCAATATAGCTTTGACTTGACATCACCATTGCAAAATGATGCCTCGACTCAATCATT
Organism: Thuja plicata; assembly: GCA_018584345.1. Classification (NCBI taxonomy): domain Eukaryota; kingdom Viridiplantae; phylum Streptophyta; class Pinopsida; order Cupressales; family Cupressaceae; genus Thuja; species Thuja plicata. The sequence goes on from MU227172.1 coordinate 272,146, forward strand.
CTACTCTTACAGAAGCTCTTAAAGATATAGAAAATCATTGCAAAATGCTACAAGCCCATGGAAGGAGATGATATTTTATCAAAAGTACATCGGACTACATTGCTTCAAAGGCCAAGTTGTTCTTGATTACAAGAAGATGTAGTGTTCACCTCAACTAAATTGATGAATTTTCTATTTCTCTGAAAGATGTAGATCTCAAACTCTCATTTTGTAAATGTGATTCATGTTACTTGTTGTATTGAAAGCTAGCGTTTGGGCTCCATCAATATAAAAAGTTAGGTAAATCCTAATTTGTGTTTCAAAAAGGTAATTAGAAGGTAGTTATCGGGTAGTTATAAGGTAGTTATTTTATGACCCTATAAATACAAGACTTATGTAATGTAAAAGAAGGGGGGGGGGGAGATTCTTTTTAAAGGGGAGAAAGTCTCTCAGATTGTGTGGAGAAACTTACAAAGAAATTTTATGTTCATACTTCATACCTGAAGGATTTTGAACTTGTATATTTTCAAAAGAATAACCAAAATGCATTTGATTCGTATGTCTTAAATGTATTTTTCAGTTATGGTTATCGATTTCTCGTATGTTAAATTGATGATCCCTTTAGGTGCATTGGATATAAGTAAAAGATGAAGCATGTTCGCACCCTGGTATCTTGGTTAGAAAATGTTAAGGTACCCGTTTCCTCATTTGTTGAAACACGTTTCCTTTCTTTCATCGATTTCACATATCCAACTTATCTCACATTCAAAACCCCTTTGTAATCTGTTGTCATTTAGGAATCTCATATGGTATTCGTATGTCTACTATTGGGGTTTCTATCGTCTATTTCCTTTAGTTTTGTTTTGTCTCATTTTTGTACTTTTTGTTAGGAATAACAGTCCACAAGACAACTGAGAGGGGGGTGGATCAGTTGTAATCTAGATTATTAAACTTTATACTTTATAAACCAAATCTGCAAATGTAAATGATAACACAGTAAATGCCAACACCATAAAATAATATTTGTTGTCGAGGAAACCCTGTTAAAGGTAAAACCCTGGTGGGAATTAACACCCACAAATAATGTACTGAGAGTATAGTATCCCTGCTAAAAGATATTAGCCCTGTTAGGAGCTTATTACAATAGTACAATACACAGTCCCTATTAGGAGACAGACCCTGTTAGGAGTCAAAGAAAATAGTAGGCTCACTGCCAAGGCACACTACCCAAAGAAGGTTAAACCCACCCTCAAGGATTTACAATCCGAATCAAGTGTATAAAGAAAATACACATTCCAATGAACTGTCTGATAACAACTATCTTTTCTTGGTCAGTTCCAATGAAGTATCAACTCTGCTTTGTATCCAGCAGTCAACAAGCTTCTCAACTTCCACACCTCTTTATCCTTATCTTTCTCTATCACACTTCTTCACAATAAATTATCATTCATATATACCCTCTTACAACAATTCATTAGGTCAGCCAGTTAAGCTTTCCTAATACATAATTAACTAGGTCGACCAATTAAGGCTTTCCATCATACAAATAATTACATAGCCCCTTGCTAAGATCCACATGGTATCTATAACAAGTATACATCATTCACAATCCATCACATATACTTCCAGATCCGTAATTTATGCTCACAATTAATTTCACACAATATGTGTTTGAAGTCGGCCATGAAATAGGTCTTCTCTAGAATACACACCACAACTGACGTCATCAGTATCCAAACACAAATTGAACTCAACCCATTACTCTACCATATGTCAGCTATCCATTAGTAAGCTCGCAAGTTCTAAAATATCTTCGCCAGAAAGATATACCCGAAACACATAGACCTTCTCTGTCCAGAATCACAGTTACAGTCCAGAAAACCAGTCTTCACTAAATTAACTGTAACATCCACAATATGTAACATAGAGCCAAGTGACCTTAGGAATAAGGTCAGCACACATCTTTCTGCATAAATCCAACTTCGATCGTTCTGAATCATCTGTATAGTGTCCGTACACTCCTTCCAGTTAAGGAGCCATTATGTCTTCTCCATAGAAATATATGTTGACATCAGTGACAAAACATGAATATCAATAGCATGATCAGTAATCAAAACTGATATCATCCAACAATCTCCCCCTTTGGCATTGATGGAAACATATGGAAAAATCCATATGCATCAACCCAAAAGTACTCTCTCTCAATACAATCTTCTCAATATCCTCAACACAAATCTCCCCAAAACAATAGGGATTTTCACATAGATTTCTTCCCCCTTTGGCAGCAATGGCAAAGGGTGCCATAACTCATCTATAGTCTTTTGTAGTCCTTTTCAATTCTTCATGTCCAATCAGCTAGGTGCAAGATCACCCAAATTTATTCCATAGTATCCTCCTGCGATCACTCCGCCTAAGGAGTAGATCCATTCATCAAGTCTAGAGAATGATATAGCTCTGAGATCCACTAGACTGATGCATATCTGCATCATTTTAGTCTTCACTGGGAGGGGCCATCACCCCAAGCATGCCTCTGAGATATTCAAAAGCATATTCTGGAAAAGGTTTAGTAAATATATCTGCTATCTGTTCCTTGGTGCTAATATACTCTAGTTTAATCTCTCTAACTGCTACCTTCTCCCTCAAGAAATGATACTTGATAGAAATATGTTTAGTCTTTGAATGCATTACAAGATTCTTTGACATATTCACTATACTGGTGTTATCACAATGGATAATCACTAGTTCTTTGAAAATTATTCCAATGTCCTTCAGCATTTGTTTCATCCAAATGAATTGTGTACAGTTTATTGCAACAACAACATACTCTGACTCAACAGTAGATTGAGCAATATAGTTCTTCTTCTTGCTCAACCCAGAAACCATCCTTTTTTCCAAGGAAAAATGTACTACCACTTGTACTCTTCATGTCATCCCCATTAGTTGCCCAATTAGCATCAGTAAAAGCCTGCAATGTAAAATCATTAGATTTTTCATACCATAATCCATATTCTACTGTTCCTTTCAAATATCTGAAAATTCTTTTCATAGCAGCAAAATGTGTCTCTTTAGGATCTGCCTGATATCTAGCCACAATTCCAACTGCATTGTTAATATATGGTCTAGTGTGTGTTAGATATTGTAGACCTCCAATCATTGATCTGTACTTAGTCTGCCCAACACTTTGAGTCTCATCACTTTTAATCAGTTTGTTCGTTGTCACCATGGGAGTACCAACAGGTTTACAATCTTCCATTCCAAATTTATTCAACATTTCCTTAAGATATTTGGTCTGAGATATAAAAATGTCATTCTTACTTTGATTAATTTGCAAACCAAGAAAAAATTTCATCTCACCAATCAATGACATTTCAAACTCATTCTCTATTTCTTTAGCAAACTTCTTACTCATTTATCATTGCCTCCAAAAATGATATCATCAACAAAAACTTCTATAATTAAGATTCCATCTTCATCAGTTCTTAAATACAAATTACTGTCTGCATTGAAGGCATTATATTTTGCCATTAGTATACTTAGAAAAACATGATCTGCACCATCGGTTTACCCTACGCCGACAGACAGGGCACATCACTATCTGATGCCAATGTTACCTGACAAACACTGTTAAGTGTTACCCGATGACAAAAAGGTAAACGATACCCGACGAGTAACAACTGTATGCACTCTAAAATGGTCGCTTAGACTTTGGGCCCCATTTATCATTTTATCAATTTATCAAATTTCTGAATCAATGCTTTGGAATATTTTCAATTCAAATCAATTTCCTTGATCAAATTGTAATTATTTCAATTATTTCAATATTTCCTAAGGTTTGATCATTTTTTATTTAATTAAAAGATTTAATCTCTCTTTTAATTGAATAAAATTTATCTTATTTAACTAAAGTAAATTTCTCCATTTTAATTAAATAAAATTTCTCTTATTTAATTAAATTAAATTCCTCCCATTTAATTAAATAAAGTTCTTCTAATTTATTTAATTGAAAGAAAACCCCTCTTTTAATTAAATAAATAAAAATCCCCACTTAAAACACTTTATTTGATGAAAAAGGAAATAAATTAAATGAAAATTAAATAAAAATCCCTTTTTCTTCACATCCTCCTAAGTGGTGGGATTTTTGCCTCTTAATCATAGCCTTTGATTTTTTCCTCTTAATCTCAACCGTCCAATGCTCTTTAAAAGGAAATCTCTCCTTCTCATTTTCATATTAGATTTTTATAGTATTGTTATGCTACAGGTTTGGAGAGCAATTTCGGAGGAGAATTTGAGCACTTGAGCTTGGATATTGCAACTTCTCTCCTCTTGTCTTCTTCTTCTTGCATTCATGGCTCCTCATGTAGATTAGATTCATGTTTATTTTCATAGATTAGATTTGCATATTTCCTTTCATAGATTAATCATGCATTGTTATCATTTAGAATAATTTATTTTCATGCATTGTTATCATATAGAGTAGATCTCATTTTCATGCATTTGAATCTCTCATTTCATGGTGTACTTGCATAGGCACTAACTAGGTCAATCTGAGGGCCTCTATTTCAAACCTTTGCACTCCATGACTAAAGAGCTATGGATTGATATTTGAGGCCTCATTCTTGAGCAACCTTGGATGTAATGATTCATAGAAGTGTGTCAACATTTTAGCACACATTTTTGGTGCCCAGAATAGGTGTTCTGATGGCGAAAACCACTATGTGGCGGTGTCAAAACCAATAAAAAGTAAAAATAAATGATGTATCCAAGGGTGAAAACCTCTCTGAGGCACCTAAGGATGAGGTACTTGATTGTCTACCCAGTTATTTTCAGGATCGATCTTCAGTGCTTATTGAGCCAACACAAGCAGTTAATTTGGGTACAAATAAGGCTCCACAGATAGTGCACTTGGCTGAGTCCTTGTCACCAATAGAAAAAGAGACTTACACTAAGTTCTTATAGAGAAAGAAAATCAATTTTGCATGGAATTATTCACATATGCCAGGATTGGACATAAATCTTATTATGCATCACTTATCTATAGCTCCAAATGTCAAACTAGTTAAACAGAAATTGAGGAAGATGCATCCTCACATAGCTCTTCTAGTCAAAGCTGAATTAGAAAATCTCCTTGGTGCAAAATTTATAAGAGCTATTGCCTATGCTGAATGGATATCAAATATTGTACCAGTGTCCAAACATGACAAATCCATTCGAGTTTATACAGATTTTAGAGATCTCAATAGAGCATGCCCAAAGGATGACTTTCCACTCCCCAATATAGACATGATAGTGGATATGACTGTGGGTTATGAGATTTATTCCTTGATGAATGGTTTTTCTGGATACAATCAAATTAAGATAACTCTCGAAGATCAAGAAAAGACTGCATTCACTTGTGCATGTGGAACCTATTGTTGGAACGTTATGCCTTTTGGATTAAAAAATGCAGGAGCTACCTATCAAAGAGCTATGACAACTATTTTTCATGACATGATGCATAAGAATATGGAAGATTATGTGGATGACACCTTGACCAAATCTAAACAAAGAGATACACATTAGACGATTTGGAAGTAATTCTAGATCGCATGGAACAATTTCAACTAAAGTTAAATCCTAAAAAGTGTGCATTTGGAGTCACCTCTGGAAAACTACTTGGATTCATCATTTCAGAAAAAGGGATAGAGGTTGACCCTAAAAAAGTCCAAGCAATCATAGATATGCCACCTCCTAAAAATATTAGTCAAATGAGGAGTCTTCAGGGACGTCTTCAATCTATAAGGATATTTATTTCACAATTGGCAGGTAGAGCTCAACCTTTCAATAAGAACTTACATAAGGGAGTCAAATGTATTTGGAATGAGGATTGTCAAAAGAGCATAGATCAAATCAAGAAGTACTTGGCCAATCCTCCTATTTTAATGCCTCCTATCCTAGGGAAACCACTGATTCTATACATTTCAGCAACAAAATCTTCCTTGGGGGCATTACTAGCTCAACTTGATGAAAATGGAAAAGAAAGAGCAATATACTTCATTAGTAATACTCTTGTTTCATATGAGGTTAATTACACTAGCATTGAGAAAGCTTGCCTTGTTATTGTGTTTGCTTCCCAAAAGTTGTGACATTACATGCTTGCGCACACTATACACCTCATAGAAAAAATAGATCCACTCAAATATTTGCTGAGTAAGGCTGCCCTCACAGGTAGACTTGCTAAATGGATGATGATACTTTCAGAGTTTGATATAGAGTACATTGAGCATAAGGCAATCAAAGGACAAGCTATAGCCGATCAATTGGCTGATTTCCCATTACAAGATGATGTACCTATTCAAGTTGACTTCCCAGATGAGCATCTTATGTATATGACTGAAAGAACTTGGAAGATGTTCTTTAATGGATCTTTTATGCAAAATGGTTCAGGAGCTGGTGTTTTGTTTCTTTCTCCTCACGGGTACACAATTCCTAAGTCTTACAAATTATTATTCCCATGTATAAACAATATTGTTGAGTATGAAGCTTTAACAAATAGACTTAAGATAGCCATAGAATGGAGAATCAAAGAGCTACACATCTATGGGGATTCACAGCTGATAATCAACCAAGTTAATGATGAATATCAAACAAAACATGAGAAAATGGTACCTTACAAGAAAAATGGTTGATTCCTTAAAGAGATACTTCATATTTGTCACATTTCAGCAAATCCCTAGAGCAGAAAATGAAGCAGTTGATGCTATGGATACACTTGCTTCACTCCATCAGTTAGAGAAACATGAATCAAGATTTGAATTCCTGGTGGAAGAGCTACATCACCCTATCTTTGAATCCCAAGAAAGCCATATAATTTGTACCCTTGTTGGTCATGAATCATCCTGTTATGGTGCTATTTACTCATCTTCGTGATGGCATTGTACCTAAAACCTTTAACCAATCTGAACACTGAAATCTTACCCGAAGCGCCTCTCGCCATTCCTTTATCGTTGGTGATTTGTATAGGAGGGGTCTAGATGGAACACTTCTTAGATGCTTAGAAAAGGAAGAATCTGATCAAGCATTAGTTGACATTCATGAGGGCATCTGTGGGGGACACTCCAATGGTCTTTTCATGTCTCAAAGGTTTCTTAGGGCGGGGTACTATTGGCCTACGATGCAGTAGCTTTTGCAAAGTCATGTGAAAAGTGTCAAAAACATGGTAACCTGATACATGCTCCAGGTAGGGAAATTTTTCCTTCTATTTCTCATTGGCCATTTCAGCGCTAGGCCTTTGATCTTGTTGGGAAGATTCATCCCAACTCATCAGGTGGACACAAGTTTATCATTACTGCTACTGATTACTTTACTAAATGGTAGAAGTTGTCCTACTTTCTGTTGCTTTAGGCAGGATAGTTTCTCTATTCATTTTAAACCATATCATCTGTCGATATGGAGTGCCTTCTGAGATTATCACTGACAACAGAGGCCAGTTCAAAAATAAGGACCTTAAACAACTCTACAAGAAATTCAAGATTAAACAACATTGGTCCTCCATTTACTTCCCACAAGGAAATGGTCAGGCAGAGGCATCAAACAAAGCCATTCTTAAAATTTTGCATAGAACAGTGTGTAAGAATGGTAGAGATTGGCATTTATAGATAAATTCGGCTTTGTGGGCCTATAGAATGAGTATTCATACTCCTACTGGGGCTACTCCTTTTGCCCTTGCATATGGTGCTGAAGCAGTGTTACCTTTGAGGATTGAGATTCCTTCACTTAGAGTTTCTCTCCATGGTCTAGTTATAGATGAAGACTACCGTGTCATGAGACTTCAAGAGTTAGAACTTCTAGATGAAAAATGTCAAGCATTATTTGACTATATGAGGGTCTATCAAAAGTGTATGTCCAAAGCCTTCAACAAAAAGGTTCGCCCTAGAGAATTCCAAGTAGGAGATCTTGTCCTACATGAAAATCCTAAGAATCAATAGCATAGAGATCAAAAGGGTAAATTTAAACCTAATTGGCTTGGACCTTATATTATTACAATAGCTTTTAGGACAGGTGCTTATTTATTATCTACAGAAAAGGGAGAGCAGCTCCCTGATTTATCAATGTCTTGCACCTGAAGAAGTTCTATCCATGATGCCCATTCTGTCTAGGGGCATCCTTTGTACATATTTATTGATCCTAAAAAAATTCAAAAAAATGATATATTGTCAAAAATTCTAAAAATAAAAAAATGTCCTTAAAAAATGATCATCTTAGTACTAGGTGCTTTGATGTATCTTAAAAAAAAAAATTATATATTCCAAAAAATAAAAAAATAAAAAATTAAAAAAAAAATAGAAAGAGTGCCTTGGTAGAAAAAATTCAAAAAAATTATAAAAAGTTCTAAAAAAAATGAAGAAAAAATTGAAAAAAATTGAAAAATGAAAAAATTGTAATAAAATCCAAGTGGTGAAAACCTGGAAATGGGCGCTACTTGAGGCCTTTGCACCCCTGTTTCTTAGCGCGTGACCTCAACAC
>MU227172.1:280676-299716 GCA_018584345.1 Thuja plicata
GCGCTACTTGAGGCCTTTGCACCCCTGTTTCTTAGCGCGTGACCTCAACACTTAGCCTTTCTCCATCATGCCTTGTCCTTGTTGCCTTGGTTTGGAATTGGTCTTTGTCTTTGTCTAGGGGGCATAAGTGTGTTAGCTTTGGTCTCTCAGATGCGTTAGTCTTTAGGTCGTCTCACAAATGGTGTTTTTCAATACCACCCCTACTATATTTTTCAATACAACCCTTGACATTGAGTGTTTTTCAACACTTATCGGTTTGGTCTTGCCCAGTTTTGTCATGTGGTCTTGTCTACTTGGAAGCATTCGATCCTTATCCTCGAAACTCAGTATCAGTTAACACACTTAAATTTTTAAACACAACACTTAATGCTTGAGCTATGTCAAGATCTTTTCTTTGTGTGCTGACTATTATTGATTCTCGTTGAGTGACATTGTCTAATAAGTCTCTCTGTGATGCATAGCTAGAGGACTTGGGGCATGGCACATGTTTTTATTTGCTTCCTGTTTTATGCTTCACTATTTTTACACAACCGTTCTGCTGGTCATCCTAGCCTCTATGCCTTGATGCGAGCATGGTTTTGCTATATTAAATTGGGTAAGCTAACATCACAGTCATCTTGAACTTTATGTCTCTGATGCTTATGTTAGAATCTTTCCACATTCCAATCTGATATAAATCACCTTCATATCTTCATAGTTGAACTTGTGACTAGTGATGATTGTGTGAGTTTTCGATGTCTGTTAATAATGGCCCAATGATGAAAATAAGTTCCTTAATATTCTCTAATGAATGATGAACACACAAGTCCTATGTTACAGTTGCTCTATTGCAAGTACACCTTTGCATTTTCATGTAGCTTGCATTGTTAGACTTCATGTTAATTTGGATTTTTAGGCTGCATTATGAGTTAGAGAGGGTTTCCTTCATCTTTCTTGTGGACTTTTAGTCAATTGTGATCACGTTCTGATCTTCATTTCCTTATCTTCTCTCGTGATCTCAATAAAAAATTTCTATCTTAAATAGTTGATTGATTTTGGGGCATTCTATTTCTTAAGGCAAATTCTCTTTCTTCTCTCCATTTCTTTTCACTTCTTCCAAACTTCTATCTTCTATTCGCTTTCACCCCACTTCTTCTTCTTCTTCTTCTTCTAATTCAACCTTGGGGCATAATATTGTGTGCTTAATCATCTACCTTAGTTCTGTGATCTTTATATCTTTCATCTTACATCAAGAACCTTAACTTTAGTTTGATTTGATCAAGTTTATCAATTTACTATTTCTCCTCTATCTCATTTTGATTTCGATCATGAGGGGGAAGTACCTATCAAAATTCAATCTTTGATTTAGCTTTATCAATTATATCAACCTTGACATGTCAATTACTTATATACAATGGTGTTGACCTTGTCTCTTTTTCAATCTGCTTATTTTTGTCCTGGTGTGTTCCCATAATGATCACACGTATGTGTTGTTTTGTGATCCCAAAATGATCTCACATTTCAACTGCATTCTTTGACTACATGTGTTCCCAGAATGATCACACATTAGTCAAAGAGGGGCAAATGTATGCACCCTAAAATAGTCGCCTAGACTTTGGGCCCCATTTATCATTTTATCAATTTATCAAATTTCTGAATCAATGCTTTGGAATATTTTCAATTCAAATCAATTTCCTTGATCAAATTGTAATTAATTCAATTATTTCAATATTTCCTAAGGTTTGATCATTTTTTATTTAATTAAAAGATTTAATCTCCCTTTTAATTGAATACAATTTATCTTATTTAATTAAAGTAAATTTCTCTCTTTTAATTAAATAAAATTCCTCTTATTTAATTAAATTAAATTCCTCCCATTTAATTAAATAAAGTTCTAATTTATTTAATTGAAAGAAAACCCCTCTTTTAATTAAATAAATAAAAATCCCCACTTAAAGCACTTTATTTGATGAAAAATGAAATAAATTAAATGAAAATTAAATAAAAATCCCTTTTTCTTCACATCCTCCTAAGTGGTGGGATTTTTGTCTCTTAATCATAGCCTTTGATTTTTGCCTCTTAATCTCAACCATCTATTGCTCTTTAAAAGGAAATCTCTCATTCTCATTTTTATATTAGGTTTTCATAGTATTGTTATGCTACAGGTTTGGAGAGCAATTTTGGAGGAGAATTTGAGCACTTGAGCTTGGATATTGCAACTTCTCTCTTCTTGTATTCTTCTTCTTGCATTCATGGCTCCTCATGTAGATTAGATTCATGTTTATTTTCATAGATTAGATTTGCATATTTCCTTTCATAGGTTAATTATGCATTGTTATCATTTAGATTAATTTCTTTTCATGCATTGTTATCATATAGAGTGGATCTCATTTTCATGCATTTGAATCTCTCATTTCATGGTGTACTTGCATATGCACTAACTAGGTCAATTTGAGAGCCTCCATTTCAAACCTTTGCACTCCATGACTAGAGAGCTATGGATCAATATTTGAGGCCTCATTCTTGAGCAACCTTGGATAGAATGATTTATAGAAGTGTGTCAACATTTTAGCACACAACAACAGTGATACCCAACAGTACAACAAAGAGAGGCACCCAACGGATATAGGGAACCCAATGATCAGTTCATTCAAGGAATGTTGACAGACTGCAAGTTCAAACTGACGACCAAGAACCGACAGTCAGTTACATCCCACAAAAAGTGGATCTGACTTTCCACATCAGATAAATCACTGAAGTTGTATTTATAACTTTTTGATTTTTTTTTAAATCTATTATGTGCAGAGGATACAATGTAATCTTTATTGTTTTAAATCATTTTACTATTTTAAAACATGCAAACTAAAGATCAAGGTCAAGTTGTATACCTTAGATTCGAGAGTTAACATTGTAAATCATGAATTCCAAGATAGGTCAAAATACATGTATAAATAAGTGCTCAATCCTTTGAAAATTAAGTTGTTCAAAAAGAAGGGATAGTAGCCATGAAGAGAAACTAAAGACCAGACAGAGAATTCAGGCAGAAGAACACAAACAGATTCAAATCAGTTTTCAAGAACAAAACAGAGGCTACCAACAAGAAGAGAAAAGGTATTCATCAATCACTTAAGGTGATATTATTTTTGTAAAGGTTTTAATGGATCTATAAATCAGAAATAGTAGATTACATACAGTTAGATCAACATTTGTACTCATTCTAACAAGTGTAGTACAGTAATGAAATCCTTTCTTGAAAGGTGGGCTTAACCGTCATATTGAAAATCTCATAACTGAGTGCACACTTAAATTAGTGTTGCTAAAGCTCTTAATAGAGTAGATCTTAACAGGTCTCCACCTAAATACTCTTATCAGGGTGGATCAGCAGAAGTGATCAAATTGTAAGCCTTAACCAGCTCCCTTCCATTCTGCAGATAGTGAATTTTTGTGGGTGCCATCCCCACCGCAGTTTTTACTTCCTAACAAGAGTTTTCTGCGATATCATATCTTGTGTTATGTGTTTGTCAATTTCATGAATGTTTCTATGAATAATTGAAAACTATTAAAGATTGTGAACAAACAATATATGCATAAGAAAGAATAACAGTAATGGTTGGTAAATTAGAATTGAATGATCATTGATGATGAATTGAGTAAAGTGTTAAAAGTTTTAGAGGTACTGATTCACCCCTCCCCTCTTAGTACTACTTCCCATTAAGTCCAACAATTGGCATCAGAGCTAAGTATCTTCTTGAAAATCCTAAAGGCTTAAGAGTAAAGATCATACAATGGAGAAGTACAAACTTGATAAGAATATTGAGAACTAAAAGCTTGATATACAGATGTTCTATGAGCAGTATAAAGAAGCAAGAATCAAAATGAGAGTGCTATTGGATGAAAGAAAAGGTATGGCTACCAGGAACAATAAAAAATACTATCATGAAGAAGAGATTCTAGATTTCTTTAAATATTCAGGATCAAATGCAAGTAATATGTCTGATACACCAGAAGAGAACATCACAAATCTAAAGGAGATCAACCTACATCTGACAGAGAAAATAAAGATGCTACAAATTGGTCAAGAAACCCAGATGGTAAGAATGATTGATGTGATGAGTTCTGCCAGACAAGCTGAAACAGAACGAACACTTGCTATTGATGATAGAAGGAAGATTTTAGAGAAACTATAGGAAAAGGAAATAGAAATTCAAAGACACGTCGAGCATCACCATGATCTCACAAATAAGATTATCCTTATGAGTCAAGAAGCAAACAGAATAAATATAGAACTCATTGAGAGAATAAAGATTATCGGTGAATTAAGAGAAGAAAATGAAAAACTAAAGAGTGAGGTTAGAATTCAGGAACAATAGAATGAAGTTATCAGAAAGGCTGAAGAAATCAATAAAAGAATGGATGAATTTCTTGAAGGACAGTGAAGAGTCATCAACAACAACGATATAGGCTTTACTGAAAATGGAGAATCATCAAATCCAAAGAATGTATACGAAAATCCAAGACCAAGGAAGCAAACATGCAAGCACTATGGAAAGAAAGGGCACACATTAAATATATGCAAAGGTAAAATGAAAGGTACTCCTAAATCTTCATCTACATCTTCATTCATAGGATTATGTTATAAATGTAACAAGAAAGGACACAAGGCTTATAAATGCAAGAGCAAGATAGAAAAGCCAAAGAAGGAAACCTACATGGACAAATACTGTCCTACATGCAAGATGAATGGGAACACATCTAAAGAATGCTGGAAAAAGAAAAAGGCAGGCATGAAAGCCAAAAGGTAAGCAAGTTCCTTATCAGCCAAAGAGAATCGGTAATCAATATGTATGGGATTACAACACTTGGACAAACTATACAACATGTGGTAGATATGGTCACATTACTGCAAACTGCATGAGAGCATGGACAAAAAGGTCTAGAGGCTGGTCAAACCCCGTAATGGCATGCTTACACTATCATAAATTTAGTCATCTCAAGTAAGATTGCAAAGACAGATTGACAGGAACAAGCACATATCCCAATGGTAACACCATTGAAGATATCCAGAGGGAAAGAGACAAATGTGGATAAAAGCTTCAAGAAATGATGAAGCTGGACCAAGAAATGCAAATGGTGACACCCCATCCAATGGATCTGGTGACACCACCAACCCCACTTATGTTGAACAAGTATGGAACTGCACTATACCAAGTTATATTTTGGATCAGTTCCATTATATAAATTGATAGATAGTCAAAATCTGCATAAATCAAAGATTCATACTACTTTACTTGTTACTAATCTAAAAAAGCAACACTGTCAGTAAACACTTATCGAAAATCATCAGTGAACAAAATAATGAGTTAATCACACTCACCAAAAATTGTCGGTCAACTAGTAAAAATAGTAAATTGCAAGTACAACCCGACGACTGTCGGTAAGAAAGGAAAGTTAAAAAGTGGTTGTAAAAGAATACTGATATCTGTCGGTAAAATCAAAAGGTTAATAGCTAACCAAAGCAACATGTCTTCACTAACAATGATTTGAAACATCCTCCTGATGAAACTCATCTTCTCATCCTAACGAGTTATTGAGCATTTATTGCAAAGACTTAGGTCAAAAAGTCTATAAATAGTCAACGTGACAACTTCATTTTTCACCCACGATTTGAAGAGAAAGCAGAGCGACATCAAAGAGTTTCATGAAGCATCTACAAATTGATTCAGGACACAGAGAATAGATTCCTCATCAACGTTATGAATCAAAGTAAGTACCAAAGACATCGAAAGATTTTTGTTACTGTTTAGTCAGGAAAAGCCCTAAATTCAAGAAAACCCTAAGAACTTGGAAAACAATGGCAACTACATCAAGAACTGCTAAGTTGAAGGATGAAAAGAAGAATGCGGTGAAACTAATCAAGAACAACACATGTATAGAACCTAAATACAAGATCTGTCTAGAGATTGCATCGAAACCTGATGAAGCCGACGCATTTTCAAAAATCCCACCTAGGGTTTTTCTCATCGAAGATGTTAGGTCTTATATTCACTGTAAGATCGTAGAGTTAGGTGATTTAGAAATGGATGAAGCTTATAAGAAGCTATGTGATACCGAGGGAAACCTGAAAGAAGAACACAAACACTTGGAGGTCATAGGGTTAACTAATGCCCTACATTTTTCAAGGGAATTCAAGATAGAATGGATTACGATTGTCTTGAGTAGGATGCATGACAATAAACTATGGCTAGACCAACCCAAGAAAATAACAAAGGATGTTCTTCATGCTATCATTGGTTATCCAATAACTGACAAGCCTAGGGAACACAAACATCCATCCATGAAAGAAGTTACAAAACTCACCAATGCGGAAGGAGACAACAAACGTCTCAAGGTAAACACAATCACCGACGAAGAGTTGAAATTTGGTGCATGTGTTATTGGTTACAAAATTTTTCAGGCTAGCATAATGAACAACATTTCTGCAACAACAGTAAGCATAGCATACAAGATTGTAACAAAGGGAATTCAGATGGATCTGTGTGAGATCCTACTAAAACAACTTGATGAAAATATGATCAAAATCAGGTCTTCAAAGAGTAATACATGTAAGTTTGGATCACTTATTATGTGTATATTTTTCTATTTTCAAGAATACTTTTCTTCAATAGGAAAAGTTGTATGGGACTTTACCAAACTGGTAACCCAATAGATTAGTGAACTAATTAAGTCACTAGGAAACAACTTTGAGTCTGTAATGTCTGCATACTTCCTTGAATTCAAGGAAAAGATGATGGAAAGAACTAGGATTCCTGAGTAACTGGTTGAAAAGCACAAAGATGAAATATGTTTCATGGCAGACACAGATTTCACACACATCAAACCGGTTGTAGCAAGAACAACTTGGTTATCACCATTAGACTATGAGATCAATATTTATCTAGCTACAAGTGCAATTGAGGCACTACTCAATGAGCCCATTGATAAGAAAAAACCAAGGTTTGGTACATGTGAGGAGGCCAAATCTAAGATAAAATAGGGCCTAGAAGTCAAAAAGACTATAAACAAGAAAGACAAAATGATTTAGAATCTCAGGAAGATTCTATCTGTTACTGAAGAAGAAGAGAAGGATCAACAGGAGGAAACCAATGAATAGGGAAACACTGGTAAAGAACTAGAAGAAAGGAAATCAGATACAGAGGCTACTAAATCTGATGCACCTCCAACTCCACCTCCTACAAAGAAGCAAAGAACAAGAAGTCAAACTAGTGCAACTAACACAAAACCACTTAAGGAAGGTCAAGTAAGGACCTATATAAGGAAGTAGCCAGCAAAAAGAACAAGACAACAACTTTTCAAAACCACACCACCAAAGAAGAGAAAAAGGTTTGTCAGGACACAGGCTGACTTGGACGACTCAAAAGATGATGAACCAGAAGTAGTAAAGAAGGACTTCAGAAACTGAATGGTAGATGAAGCTGCCAAATCAATTGCTACCCATGGCACAATGGTTGATAAAAGGATCAGGCAGTGGGATACACTGAATCTAGAGGATCATAATAAGATACAAGAAGCAAACATAAAATTAATGATTAAAAACAAGTATGCCCCTACTGAATTTGTGAATCAAATACCTGAAAATCTAGGTAAAAGGATATACCAACAATGGTCATATGCCTTGAAAATAGAAAGAGAAGCAAGAGAAAGAATTCTTGTGAGACTGATGCCACATGAATCCAAGTTTGAAGAAATACAAGAAGTATTAAAGAAGCACTGAAGTAAATTTGTAGCAAAAATAAGGGCTTACAAAGTACTAGAGAGCAAGTTCATAGAATTGGATTCAATGACAGAGACCAAATGGAGACATCTCCTAGATCTACCGACAGAGTCAACAAGTGTTGAGAAGCAATTACTTCTCACAAACACACCTCACAGAGAGGAGGAATCATAAAATGCAAGTCCTCAGCATATTGCTCTGGACAATCAAGAAAGTGATGATGAACCTGTCAACTTGGATACAGGTCTGGATGACAACATCATAGATATCACTCATTATGATTCTAAAAATGATCCAAAGAAGAAAGATTATAGATATTTATCACACTCAAGGATCAACAAAGCCATCAAGTACTACATACATTGGATGGTAAGATAGTTGATATTTCTAATGAACAAGTGAAAAACACTTCAATCTTACATCCAATTGTGCAAGACCCCGCACAAAATATACAAAAGGATGAGCATGTCACTGCTGACAAGACACTAACTGATGAAAAGGACATCAATGTTGACAAAGCCCAAGAAACAACTCAAAGTAACATGCCTGTCCTAATGAAGGCAATAAACATACGAGAGGGTAATGAAGGATCAAATGAGGAAAAGATGAGCACACCCAAAGACAAGGGTGATGAAGAAGCCAAAGAGACAATAGACACTACAACAGAGAAAGATGCAACCGATGATCAGAAGAATGCTTCTACTGATCAAAGTAAGGAAAAAACCGAAAAGGAAAAATGGGACAAGCCTTTAGAGAAAGGAGAAGAAGAAAAGAAGGATGAGATTGAAAATAAAAATGAAGCACATTTTGAAGAGACACTCAAGGTTAATGAAGAGATTTCTTCACGTAACCAACAAGTGTCCACAGAGAAGAAAACACAAGATGCTTCATCAACAAAACCTTCCCCAAGCAATTCAGAGTGAACAAATGAACTAGCTATGGTAGTTCATACATCTGCATCCCCTCAAATCTCAAAGAAGAAGAAAGGAAAGAATAAGAATCCAGTAACTCTGGATGAAATCATTGAGATCTGAGGCTCTCTTTAAGATGATCAATGTTCTTGAATGGAATGGTTCATAGGTCAAGGAGGGTAGAGATTTTGAGTGCATCTACATTTCACAATATTATTAGAGGTTGAACCTTCAGGGATAAGATCTAGACCAAGTAAGGGTCCAATTGGATTGTCTTGATGAGACATGACTTGGGAGGATGTTGCAATAATGCGAGCTCTTTATCATTATATTGTTTTAGGACTTCACAATTAATCCTAGTCTTAGAGGAGGGGATGCAAGGACCTATGTGTGTGTGCCTCATTTTGTTGATCTATTTTATCTTTTAATACTTTATTATACTATTGATAATTTCTTTTATTTTAGCATCAAGGTGTATGTATGTATCATGTGATTGTATTAAATTGTGCATATATATATATATATAAGCTCATTTTATAGTTTTATGTTATATTATACTTGTCAACCACGATATGCGTCTTATATTACCATGTAAGTATTAATCTAAACCAAATGATTCTCAATTCTAGAGTAATGTATAAACTTATTATTATGGTAGAGTAATACCCAACTTTATTACTTTTTATTTTTACTAATAGAGGGGTCAAAATTTATTAAAACAAAAAGAGAAACAATACAAAAAGAGCTTAACCAAAAACTCTATTGATCCCTATCGTGGGCAACAAGTTGATCCAAAACATGAGATAAATCAGGGGGCAATTGCCTCTTATCGACAATACTCCAATCTTGCATATGATTTGAAGCCCATTTAGCCAAAAAGTCAATAATATGATTCTACTCTTGAGGGATGTGTGTAAAAATGATAGAGTCAAGAGGTCCGCTTAGATGGAGAATCTAATTAATAACCAAAGCCAAGTGCCAGCTAACATCCATAAGCTCCTGTTTATTTAGAAAGTTTACAACCACCTAAGAATCAGTTTCACAAATAATCCTATGACAACCATACAAACAACATTGCTCCATAACAAACAAGATGGAAAGGGCCTCCATTAAATTATTAGTGTGAAAGACCTTATACACAAAGAAAATAAACTGGAATTCACTAGAACTACTTCATCCAACTCCACCAATGCCTATACGTCCTGGATTTTCCCCGAGAAGAACCATCAGTGTTGATTTTTAAAACTTCAGGTAGAGGAGGAGTCCAATGCCCATCACAATTATCTCACTGCAAAGGATGTCTGGGCCTACTACTATATCATTGACCAACAAACATAGGAACCCCTCCTTGAAGAGAAAAATTGAGGTGATTGCAAATAACAACATCCCTGGGGTCCATACCTCCAATCAACTCACACTTAGTCAGAACTATCTCATGGAGAGAGTGGATAATGTTTCAACATAGGTGCATGATCCCAATCCTAACATATTGAAAAATTCCTCCTATTCCTCTCCAACCAAACATTCCAAAGAATAAATGATGGACCAATAGCCCAAGCAACTTGAAGACAATATGTTTTAGAAGGGGAGTACCCCAAGCGATCCCATAACTCAGAAAAATAAGAAACATGCCAGCAAGGGCATCCCCAAGCACTCTACCAAAAGTTCCAAATCTGCTAGACAAAATAGCATTAAAAGAAAAGATGGGAAATATACTCCTCACTATTATTGCACAAAAAACATATCGAGGGGATGTAAAAGAAACACTTGCAAAGATTATCCCATGTAAGACACCAATTGTGAGCCACCAACCACGTGGAAAAATTACACTTGGACTAGTAGAATTTATTCCAAACTTGCTTCCATCAAGGCACGTCAACATATCCAAACAACTATCTAGTAAGGTCTAGGTACCCTACATAAATCAAGTATTTCCCAGATGAAGCACCACCCCAAGCCAAAACATCAGGTCCCATCAAGGAGCTGCACTCCCTAGAAGCCAAAATATGAGAAAGCTCATTCTGATCCCTTTCTAAACCGCCTAGCAACCAATCAGAAGAATTATTCCATCTATATCCAACAAAAGGCCTAGATTATGAACTGTCTTAAAATGTGCCACCTTATCCCATCCAACAACAAGAAAAGAGTCATAGAGAGCCTGTAGATGTGGGTGCATGGAAAAAAGATAAGGATTTCCATCCCAAGAATCAATCCAAAATAGAGCCTCAAAGACTGTATTACATATCCAAAAAAGGCATCTCTTTAAAAACTAAGAACCAATATTTAGAGTATGCTAAACCATAGAACCCCTGCCCTCCCAAGGAAACAGAGAAACATTCAAAGGTTCAACTCCCAATAAATACTTATGTGTGAGAATATAGGCCCAAAGATGAGTCTAACAAGAACACCAATTCCAATATAGCTTGGTTGCAAGAGCTTGTCCACTCAAGATAGAAATGTGGAGACCAAGACCTCCCTCCTTAGGCCTACAAGCTAAATCACACTTAATCATACTCCATTTAGAGTTTTCCAAATTACCATGCCAAAGAAACTATCATGAGAGAGCATCAAAATCCTTAAGAAAATTCACAGGAGTTTCCTGAACCATGTTTCTATAGATAGGAAGAGCCTGAATCACAGATTGTAGAAGAGTCACCTAGGAAGCTACAGAAAGCCACTGATGAGTCCAATTATTAACCTTCTACCACAACTTATCAAGTAGGTTATGCCAAAAGAGCCTAGATTGCCTACCCACAACAATAGAAATGCCTAGGTAAATAAGAGGGATAGATCTAATCCAAAATCTCAATATGTTAGCAATCATTCGATGAATAGGCTCTGAAGTATTGAAAAAATAAATAGAGGATTTATGCTCATTGATTTTATGACCAGATGTAGCCAAATAAATATCCAAGATTTTCCTAAAGGCCTCAGCTTGTTGAATATAAGTAATTTTAGTAAGATTAGTATCATTAAAAAATTGAAGATGAGAAAGCGTAGGAATCCCATTACCCCATTGCCAACCATGAATCAAATCATGAGAAACTCAAGATTTAATTAGTCTACCAAGGCCCTTCGCCATAATAATAAACAAGTATGGAGAGAGAGGGTCTCCTTGGCGAAGAGGCCTAGAGGATCCAAGTAACTTAGAAGGATCACCATCCAGAAGAACAGAGAAGGAGGAAGAAGTAACACAACTCATAGTCCAACTCACTCACTCCAAACTAAATCCAAAGGCAAGAGGAATTTTCAGTAGAAAGCCCCATTAAATTCTATTAGAAGCCTTAGCCATATCAAGTTTGATGAACATAAATCTCTCCCTAGAAACAACCATAGAGAGGACATCCTCAATAGCAATAATCACCACATCCATAATTTATTTTCCCACCACAAAACCTCGTTTCTCATCTGAGATAACAATGGGGAGCCACGCTTTAAGAGTTTATGTGATCAACTTAGTAATAAGAACTAGGAAAGTGGAGTTCAAGGCCCAGAGCATCTGTTTGCTAGCATAGATTCTTGAACCAAAGCTAAGAAATCTTGATTAATAATATCCCATAATTCTGATAAAAGTTCTAATGGAAAGCCATCATGACCAGGAGCTTTGTCCTTATGCATTTCAAAGACAACCTCCTCCAATTCAGACCTAGAAATCGGTCTGTGATGACATGTAACTGATTGAATGTTTGATAATGTTAAGTTGAAGATAATGCAAGGCATTAAATCAGTTAATGGTTTGTATTGTCATTGATGTCAACTTGATATCATCTGTACGGTCATGTACATAATGCCAAAAGACTTCAGAGAACCAATGGAACAAAGGTTATGCTTTCAACAATGCATAAAAGTCAAGTATTCATTAAGTGATAGACAACACCAATGAAGTGCACACCATCAGTAAAGGTAAAGAAGAAAAGTCACAAGTGATACCCGACGAGCAGAAGATAGTGTTGCCTGATGAAGCAAAACCAAAGGATGCTCGACGAGCTAAAAACAGAGTTGCTCGACAAGTAAAAATCTAATGATGCCCGACGAATGGAGATCCCAAAGCTAATTGGAGTCACACTGACAGAACTGGTAGTTGTCACTGACAACTAACTGAAGAGTTGACCGACGGAACAAAAATTTTAGAAAATGACAAAATATCTAGCTGGCAAGAGCTAAAGATAGACTTAACTGCTTTTTTTCTTTGTTTTATTCGACCAGAGTTAAGTAATTGATTTAAAGAAGATTTGTACAGTTGGTAAGAAGATAACTACAAGATAAATTAGGAGTTATGATTTAAATCAAATTGGATGGATTTTTTTTCATGCCAAGAATCAAGTATCAAGAATCAAGAAATAATGAATATCATGTCTATATAAGAGACAAGCTTAATTCATTTTTACATACATGAAAAGGGGATTAAGGGGAGTGAATAGAAAGAGGATGATAAAGAGAAACTGATGAAGAATAACTTCATACAGTCCTGATCAATCAAGCTGAAGGAGAGCTAAAGAATTATGCAGACACCAACGAATAGTGAAGCATAGCATCACATAGCAGAAAGTGTGGAGCACAAAGAATTGAATTGATACACTGATCAGAGAGGTAATGTACTTAAATAGATTTGAAAATCTGCAATTCAAATTTGCATTAGAAACAGGTCATTTTGTTTTAGTTTAACCATTGAAGCATTAAGTTTCTTAATAGAGAAAGACTTAACAGTCTTCTATATATTAAGGTACATCCAAAGGAGTGCCAAAAAGGTTGATTCATGAAAGTAGCATTGGATTTGCCCGATACCTATTGACAGTTTAAGAAGGAGGCTGATTCAAGGATGGTAGCAATAGATGCTCGATACTAAGTGACAACCTCTATGTATAAAATCCTCTAACAAGATCGCACTTAAAATTGTGTTTGTAACCTTTAACAAGGTTGGCTCCTAACAGGGCTCACTTCAGAAGAGTGAAATTTTGGGGTACTGGTCCCAGTGGTTTTTTCCCTTAACAGGGTTTCCACGTTAAAATCCATGTGTTATATGTGTGTATGATTCATTTATTTAATGTTTTGTATCTAACATAGTTAACACTAGGTTGATTAGTATACTTTGCTTATTTACTGTATTTCGATAAATAGTTATACTACTTATCGTAATCAAGGAGAATAAGGATAGACAAGGAAAACTGACAGATAGGTAAAATCATTATGTATTTCATGGCATGCATCTTGTAGGGACTTAATAATCTAAGGTTTATTTGATTGGTGGTTAATGATTGAAGGATAAAGTTTAAGACCACTGATTCACCGCCCCTCTCAGTTATTAATAACAATTGGTATCAAAGCTTGTGTGCTTAGAAAGGAAGGTTTCAAAACCTAAGTCAAGATCACAAGATGAACACACAAGATGTGCCCATGTTAAACAAAGATAATTTTTCTTCATGGAAAAGCAAGATAAGACTCCACTTATCAGGTATTGGTAATGATGTTACTCAATTCCTAGATACTGAATATGTGTTACGTATAGGAGTATTGATAGTAGATTAATTGAGAGAGAAGCATGAGCATAACTGCATGGTTATAGAGCTTTCTTCCTCACTCTCTGCTGCTGAATTTGAAGATGTCAAGAATTGCAAAACTGTAAAGAAGATGTGGGACAAACTAAAGCTTGTACATGAAGGTGATAAAAATGTTCTGAGAGCCAAGGCATAAAGCCTTAGAGGAAATTTTGATGATCTCAAAATGAAAGAAGGAGAAAACATCACACAGTACATCACAAGGATAAAAGAAGTAGTCAATGCTATACGAGGTGTCAGAGGTACACTTGAAGAGGAGATAGTGGTAAGTAAAATATTAAGAACCTTACTGCCTGTATATGCTATTAGAGTTTTTTCCATTCAAGAAATGAGAGTAGTAGCAAAAAATACAGTTAATCTTGATAGTTTAATTGGTAGAATGATTTCATTTGAGATGAATAACTTTGATAACAGTGTCTTACCGCACTTAGAATCTACATTTAAGTCTTCTATGAGAATAAGCAAATCAAGTCATAGACACACATCTAGAAGAGATAGTGAAAGTGAAAGTGAAAAAGAAGATCTAGATGAAAAAGAAGCACTTATGGCTAGAAGAATACAGAGAGACAAAGGTAAATACGAAGGCAAGTTACCACTTGTATGCTTTAATTGTAAAGAGATTGGACACTTTGCTGCAAGATGTCCTAACAGAAGAAAAGATGACAGAAGTAATGACAGATCTTTTGAGAAGAAATATGACAGAGGTGATAACAAAGATTACAGAGGTTACCGACAATCAGAAAGAAGAGATACTTGAGACTACAAGGATAAAGGAAAGAAGGCTGGCTACCTAGCTGCTTGTAAAGATGAAGATACTGACACCAAATGTGATGAAGACATCAAGATGGTATTTGTAGATGTGAAGGATGATTCAGATGAAGATGAAAGGTATGTAGAAACTACACTCATATCTAAGGTTAGAAAGAATGACATCTGGATTATAGATAGTGGTTGCACTCACCACATGACCAGTGACAAAGAAAATTTTAACACTTTTGAGTATTATAATGGTGGTACAATAAGAATGGGTAATGATACACCTTGTCCAGTTGAAGGTAAAGGAACAATAATGTTGAATAACATGATCAAATGTGAAAATGATTATTGGGTAAAAGGATTGAATTATAATCTGTTGAGTATTTCTCAGCTGAATAATTCAGGTCACAAAGTAGCATTTGAGAACAAGAAGGCAAATATCTTCAATGAATCAGGAAAACTGATTGGTACCGGTCAACAAACTAAAGGTAACTTATTCTATCTGAATGATACTAACACCACTTGCTTAATGACTATAAACAAAGACATATGGTTATGGCACAAAAGATTGTGTCATGTGAATTTTGATAACATGATAAAAATAAGAAGAAGGAGAAATGTAAGAGGCTTACCGACGATGACAAAGCTAGACAACATCATGTGCAAGAACTGTCAAAAAGGTAAAATGACAAAGTCTAGTTTCAAAAGTAAAACCCATATATTTGATGACATTATAGAATTAGTCCATGTTGATCTATGTGGACCAATGAGGACAAAGAGTTATTATGGAGATAGATATTTTATTCTCTTTGTTGATGATTACTCTAGAATGATGACAGTTATGTTTCTAAAAGATAAATCTGAAGCATTCGAGATGTTTAAATGGTATAAGGCTATGGTAGAGAAACAAAGTGGTAAGGATTTGAAATGATTGAGGTTAGATAAAGGAGGATAATTTATATCAGATTAATTCACTAATTTTTGTAATGAGCATGGTATAAAAAGATAGGTTTCTGCACCAAGAACACCACAAAAAAATGGGATTGATGAGAGAAGGAATAGATTAATAGTTGATTGTGCTAGAACACTGATGATAGAGAAAGGCATCACCCAAATATTCTAGAGGGAAGCTGTCAGCACTGCTGTTTACACACTGAACAGAGTACAATTACAAGACACAAAAAAGACATGTTATAAGCTATGGTATGGCAAAACAACCAATGTAGGTTACTTCAAAATATTTGGTAGTCAATGTTATGTCTTAAAGGATGATAGAAATGGAAATATTGATGCCAAAAGTGATGAAGGTATTTTTCTAGGGTATTCCACCAGGAGAAAAGCTTATAAATGTCTTATCAAGGCTTCTAACAAAATTGTTGAAAGTGCAAATGTAAAGATAGATGTATTTGTAGAAAAGAATGAGATGGAAAGCACAAAAGAACCAGAGGACTAAAACACGTTTGTATACTGTGAAGGACTCAACACTCTACCCAAGAAACAATACTTAATACTAGAACAATAGAATGTTGCAATCAACGATCAGACTGTTGTTACCGATGGTCAGGAAAATAATCAAGATAATGTGCAAGGTGATGAAGAACAAAATGAAGATCAAAATAATGATCAAGCTGATACACAAAGGATTGCACCTATAATTGCAAGATATATAAGAAGAAACCATCCAGAGATCCAGAACATAGGAGATAAGAAAGCTGGTACAAGAACAAGAAGTAAGTCTTTAAACTCAAATTGTTTACTTTGTGAGTTTGAACCAAAATCTGTCAATGCTGCACTTGATAATAAGAATGGATAAGTGCTATGAATGACGAGATTGAACAAATTGAGAAGAATAAGACATGGTCACTTGTGCCAAGACCAGATGACAAGAATGTCATTGGTACAAAATGGATATTCAGGAATAAGCTGAATGAGAATGGAGAAGTCACAGGGAACAAAGAAAGACTAGTATGCAAGGGGTATGCACAAGAAGAAGGTATAGACTATGGAGAGACCTTTTCACCCATTGCTAGGGTAGAAGGATTAAGAATACTACTTTCTTATGTTGCATTCAAAGGATTCAAAGTATATCAAATGGATGTCAAGTTAGCATTCCTAAATGGAATACTTGAAGAAGAGGTATACATTGAGCAACCAGAAGGGTTTGTCAATCTAGACAAGAGAAACATGGTATGTAGAGTTCACAAAGCCTTGTATGGATTGAAACAAGATCCTAGAGCCTGGTATGAATGAATTCAATCCTATCTTATAAGTATTGGATTTTTAAGGACTAGTGAAAATAGTAATCTTTATTTAAAGGAAGATAATGCTGCTAACACTTTGATTGCTGAAATATTTGTTGATGACATCATATTTAGAGGAAATGATATGCTATGCAAATAATTTGCTAATGAGATGAGAAAAGAGTTTGAGATGTCTATGTTTGGAGAGATCAAGTTCTTTCTTGGTCTACAGATCATTCAACAAAGTGAAGGTATTTTCATTACACAGTCCAAATACATCAAAGAGGTCCTGAAAATATTCAAGATGGAAGAATCCAAACCAATTGGAACACTGATGGATACTGGATGTAAGTTGACAAAGGAGGACAAGACAATAGAGGTAAATCAGACTTTGTACAGATCAATGATTGGAAAACTCATGTATGTTGTACACACTAGACCAAATATTGTACATGCAGTAGGAATTGTTGCTAGATTTTCTGCTAACCCTAGGGAATCACATATGATTGCTGTAAAAATAATTCTAAGATATCTGAAGAATACATAGGAATTTGACTTATGGTATAGAAGAAAAAGAAAATTTGAACTTAAGGTGTTTATCGATGCTGATTGGGCTGGAAATCTTGGTGACCAGAAGAGCACAACTAGAGGAGCATTCTTTATGGGTGACAAATTTGTCACATGGATTAGCAAGAAGCAAGGATGCATCTCTCAGTCCACTAGAAAAGCAGAGTATGTTGTTGCTACTGCAAACTGCTCAAATATTGCATGGATCAAATAGTTGCTGGAAGGTATGCATATGAAGATCTTAGAACCAGTGATTATCTATTGTGATAACACCAGCGCAATAAACATTTTCAAGAATCCAGTCATGCATGCAAAGACTAAACACATTGCTATCAAGTATCATTATTTGAGAGAACAAGTTTAAGAAAACGAGGTGATACTTGAGTATGTGCAATCTAAAGAACAATTAGCTGATATCTTCACCAAGCCACTGCCCAATGATACATTTGAGTACTTGAGAAAGAGACTAGGGGTCAAACCCTTGTCTACCAGTCAGTAATATGACTGAAGGCTACATCACCCTACATATTATCAGAATATCATTCATGTTGATGTGAGAAAAGAGATGAACTTCAAAGATACACCTATATACAGACAAGTATATATCAGAATCGAGCACCAAAGAATATTAATGTATTGCTGATGGATAAGGGAAATTCAAGGAATATATTATGGATGGAGAGAAAAGATTATTTGACATGAATTTCAGATATCTGTGAAATATTTGTTTGGCATTGTTGTCAAAGGGAGAGAGATTATCCATATTATCACTCTCTTATGAAAAAGAGAGAGATTATCCATATTATCACTTTCTTCCTAAAAAAGAGAGAGATTATCCATTATCAGATTACTCCAACAGGGAGAGAGTATATTCTTAAGAAGAGCAAATTGTAAGAAAGATTACTCAAAGGGAGAGTTGTTGAAAAGAGAAAAAGACATCATAAAAGAGAGAATAGGCAAAGGAGAGAAATTGACACAAGAAGAAGATTCAACACATCAGAAAGTAAAGAGCTACAAGAATCAAATCAAAGCTAAAACAGAGCTTATCAAAGATCAGACATTTATCGGTTATCAAAAAAAGATTGGTAGTTTGATGAATCTCAATAGTTGTATTTCATATTGTATTAGAAATGATATAGTGTGATAATATAGTATGTTTCCATCAATGCCAAAGGGAGAGATTGATGACATGTAACTGATTGAATGTTTGATAATGTTAAGTTGAAGATAATGCAAGACATTAAATCAGTTAATGGTTTGT
>MU227172.1:328727-357294 GCA_018584345.1 Thuja plicata
GGTTCAGGAAGCTATTTGAATATCTATCTATGTTACATATGTTCTAAGTTTTCAACTACCAAATCAAATTTTAAATACTCTGTTACCAAGAACACATAAGCAAACTTGTTTAAAGGACCTTTGTCAGTAGGACATAGTCCATGTTATTGATTCCTTAAAGAGAGAATCTATTAGGTTAACCCTCCTACAAAGAAAAGGAAGAAGGATTGAAATCCTTATATCACTGGTTTCCTGTCATATGAAAGATCATGGTTTATATGGTTATACCCTGTATATGATTATGCTTGGTCATTTATAAGGTATTTTATTAAGTTGGTTCAGTAAAGATACATGAAAAATCAGTGTCCACATTAAAAATACTGTGTTATCAGTCATCTTATAAGGTAAAACCTGCCTGAGCATCTGTGGATCTCAAAAACGAAGAAGGATATTGTGGTGAATTCTATTGCCATTTTTGCCACGTCATGGCCTTGGAGCACCATGTGAGTTATCCATGTCATTTTTTCTCCATCAATCCCCTCTGGGGATTGGTACCGAGATTCCATTAACTCATCAAATTCTCCCACGACATATTCTTTTGGAGTACATGTTTTTGTGCTGAAAGGATCAACTCTGGAAACCTTCAAAATTAATGACTTGTATAAATTCAAAGAATATTGAACTTCTTGGACTTTGTTGTGCAAACACCCTACTAGTTGCTTGGTTACCTCCAATGTGAGGCCCAGTCTGGAGTGCTGGATCTAGACAAAATCAAAAGACTCCTCTCCTATAATTTAAGCCTCAAAAAAAAATTCCTCTATGATGCCGATGAGTTCTTCCAACTCAGCATTCCATGCTTCATATTTTTCAATATCCCCCTCCCAGAGGGAGATGGTAGTTTCAGCCTGAAGTAAGACATTGTTGGCCGTATAAAATTTTGAAAGTGTGAACACTAGGAAGTGCCAGACATTTCCTACATGTTCTGTAACCCATCCATCAACTACCTGGGCCTTTCTTTTCATTGCCCTTAGTGAATCTATGTCACTTTGAGGAAGTGGCGACATAGACGTAGAGAATTCTGGGAAAATAGTAGTGATGGGCTGCGTGAGTATAGCCAACAACCCCATGAAGTTTTCATTCTTTTATCTCTGCCCTAAATTTATAGGCCTCCTTCTCATAATGGGCCTCCACCGCATTGGATTCTTCTTTTAATAGGTCTAACTTGCCCTGTTTTCCTCTCTTCCCCAATGACACCTCGGTGATAAAGTGTTCACTAGCCTTAGCCATGGCCTTGTCTGCATCTAGGGAAGGTGTTGCGATCACTACAACTGTATCTCTACCCATCCCAGTCTGAAGAGTATGGATTGTCTGATCCTTCTTTGCCTTAGGAAGATTTTGCATTTGGGCCATCATCTCTGCCAAGGAGAGATGGGATTTGGGTGTTGCCAAAGCCTTCCTTTTCCAGGATTTTATTAACCATTGTGGCGGTGGTAGGGGTGGCCTTGCTGCCAAAATCTATTCCTATTCTTTCCTTCCGGGGTTCTATTATGTTCCCGTGGTGTTGTGATCCATCCCTAACTCTTCCCCCATATTTTTGAATCTGCCAACAAGATTTGTCTCAGCAATACTTGTATTAACTGCTTTGGTGTCTATGCTTTTAGCAGCATTGACATCGACACTAGCTTCTCCTGGGTTCTATTCCCCAGTCTGCTACTGTTCTTCATCAACCTTCTTCAGTGGGATATCTTTTCCTATTGGTGTATTTTGTGGAGGTGGTGGAGGTATCTGGCCAAGATTCAATGTTTGAGCTGCTGTGATTACCTCACCGAATGTTTCCCTTGGAGGCGGCATTTGGAGCATGGCAGTTGGGGTTATGGTTGATCCTACCGATCTGGTTCCCCTGACTGATGCCAATTACTCATCCTGTGTTTGCCCACTCTCTATGGTTCCTGCAACCTGTATCACCAAGACTTCAACATTGTTTACTTGTTCTTGTTCTTTAGCCTCCTCTGCCCAAGTTTCCTCTTCTTGCGCAACTTCTTTCTCTGAGACGTTCCTTTCAGGAGGGGGTGCCACTTCTTCTTGGGCAGCTATCTCATCAATTGCCCTCCTGATATCTCCCTGCAAGTTTCCAAACTCATCAGTCCCAAATAAATCATCAAATTCATCATGTGTAGGGGAGTTCTCTGGGATATCCTCAGATTCCTTGTCCGGCTTCAGAGAGTCGGAAGAAAGAATCTATACCTCCAGGATGCATGGCATCCCAAGTTCCTGCGCCACTACTGGTTGAGGGTGGGTCTTTTTTTTCTTCCTCCTTGTTATCAGTGGAGCTCCTGCATCTAGCATGGCTGCCTGCTCCTCCTTTGTCCTAGTCCCTGTTACTTGGACCACCAATTCTGCAAGTGAAGGAGAAGTAGGAGGGAGAATTGGTCTGGTCATGAGTATTGGGGTAGGAAGCCGAGTGATCAATTTTTCCTTAATTTTTTGGGTGGCTGCCAGCATCTCTTGCATTTGTGCCACTAAGGGAGTTGCAGATGGGGCTTGTAACGGGGTTCCCATTATTATTTTTCCTTTGTCTGCTGCTTGTGAGGAAGTTTTGGTCCCAGAAGTTGAGGAAGTTCTGGCCCTAGAAGTTGAGCCCCACACAAACAGGCCAACTTTACGTGTGCTCTTTGGGCATGCCTTCTTGAAATAGTTGTGGCTGCGCTCGACCATGTCATGGGTAAGGTCCTCAATAGTTGGACCTTCCTAAGTGTTTTAGTCTACCGGAGGGAGGGCCATTTTATCCACTCCCTTCTCTTTGTATTATGGGTCCACTGTGGACCTGGTGTCTGAGAAGTCATCCAGGAATTCCAGAGCTTCAACCTATCCATAATTCCCATAGTCATCCAAATCAAGTGCTGGCCTTGGACTTCAAAACCATCTTGGAAATATTCCCAAAAATCCTCCATGTGAAATACACGGGGCTTTGATACCCAGGGAAGTGTCATTGCCATCTTGCCTAGCGAAACAAAGTTCTTCCATGCTAGATAGAATTCATTTAAGCCCAATCTTTTAAGCTCACTATCCACCTCTCTTGCTGTGGCCAGACTACATGACTAGTTCTCATAGGTGATTGGGAACAAATGATTTATCACCTTTTTCACCATGTAGAGGGCATGTAGTTCAAAAATTTGTCAGTAGTATTCTAACAAAATTACTTTGTTCCCACAATGCTTGGGCAACAAATAGGGGTTCCCAGACAATTTAGTTACCCGAATATAAGTGTTCTTCTAAAACTATATATAGTAATGGCCATAACTTCTAACCAAATCCATTGCCTCTTGAGAAAGCTGGTATCCAGTGTCGCGAGTTGGTGTGAGGAGGTTATAGTAAATGAAGGCATCGTTCACCCGACAGAAGCTGGGGAAACTAAATTCCCATTGAATCTATGGGAAATTATCCCAGGGAGCATTCTAGCCTAGTCCAACTCAAAGTACACCTATAGTGAGAAGCCCATTTGTAATGGGATTTTTCTCTGCTAGTGCCCCTATGACGTAGGATGTCATGTAGAACTTAGAGGTCCGGGCGACCTAGAGGAACTGAGAGTCCACATGGTTTGAAATGATGGTGGCCCAATCAAAGTATTGTTCTCCAGAGGAGATGCCCAGTAATAATTAATACATCCATGATAAGAATTCCCGGTCATGGGGTTGTCTAAAGACCCTACATAATGCAATTATCCCCATCTATATACTTTCCTTGAATTCTGATCGGGGGATTTCTAACTTCATCCTTTTGGAGTCTTTCTTTGGCGTCTTCAGCCAGTGGTTGTTCAAATATTGCCAGGCAATGTGTTCCAAGTTTACAAATTTTTGCAAAGCCATGGATCGGGTGACAACAACTACCTCATCAAGCTGGGGGGTTCCCAGATTGGCCTGAAAAGTTGTGGCATCCAAAGACACCATAGGAGTTGGATACCTGGTGGGAACTGAGGCAGCGAGTATGACTACTCAGACAGACAAATTGTAGTGTGTGGCTAGAGTGAGAATAAGTTTTGGGGCTTGCATGGAGCAAGGGAAGTAGGAAGCCTTAAGGATCCTGGAATTACCAATATTGATGGCCACTAGGTCTCCGACAGTTTGTTGGATATACATAATTTTAACTAGGGCTTGCATTTCTGCCCACATTTCGACGTTGGTGTCGAAAATCAATTGAAATTTTGAATCAATCTTGGATCCCATGATAGTGTCTCCCTTGAGGTATTTCATTGTCCATGGGATCTTTTCAAGGGCTTTCTCGTGTTTGGTCCTGACGGCTTCCCTGGTAACTATTGTGGCGGGAAGATCTAGACTCCCGGGTGGAGAGGATGCAGATGCCTCTAACATGATGAGAGTGATGTTAAAAATATTCAAGACAAGATGACCATCAAAATTTATATAAACTAAAACATTACTCTAGGTTCAGAAGATCTTACCATCGTACCTGCCTCTGTGAGAGTTAGTTCGTCAAAATCCTGAGAAAGATGTGCACAATGAAAACTTAAGAAAACTGATCAACATCCAAGCCTCCGAGGATTCTAGCATGTATGATACAAATGAAACAAGAACTGGATGAGGACATAAGACCCAGATTCTGGAAAACTAACTGTTGGGTGATGTGGCCAGAAGATGAGCCGTACTAGGCTGACGTGGGTGCCACATGGCCCTGCAGTAAATAGGAGTTATGACAATGGTGCCGAAAACTATCTGAACATGCATGAAGTGGTAGCAACATGGCCAGAATTGAATGCGCGCATGGGAAATAAATTCACCATTTAAGATTGACATGATGGAAGAGAGAAAACTGCCATATTTAAACCAGTGAAGAGCCGAGTCTGAACCAGGTGATATCTCGTCGAGAGGGAGAGCTCATGAATTTGGTGAAACAAAATAAAGGGCGTGATGAGATCGACGTAGTTTGGAAGGATATACAAAAGATATACATGGAATTACAAAGGGATGAAGGTCAAGGCTGAGGGCCAAAACATATGTACACTGATGAATAGGAAGTTGAAACTCTGTGAGTGCTGAAGTGAAGCTCACAGAACAACAAAGGGATATACAAAATCTAAAAATTATCTATAGGCTCTACATATTTACATTATGCTTATGGGGGCACAAGGACTACCCAAAGACAATATACATTATAAACACTAGTTTATAGCTACATAGAGGGTGGACAACCCTCTGGCAGAGCCAACCAACCAACGGGAGGCAAACCAAAAACAAAACATGAAAGACGGAAATGGAAAAACCAGACAACAAAAAGAAAGAAAAAATAGAAAGCAGAAGCCAGAGAACAAACCAGAAACCTACCTGGAAACACAGAGGAAGGAAATGGAGAAGAACAACAGGAGAATTCTGCAACAAGTTTAACCCTCGAATGATCATGAACCAACACTGCGAATCAACTTCTATGAAACCACTAAGCACAGATCAATTTGCAATCTAATCATAGTTTAATTGCCCAAGAATCTCTCTGAAAGCTCTAAGTGTTTTAATCGTGGTAACTATAAAAATGATGGGTAATTTCCATTTATACTGCTAGGGTAAAAAAAAGTTACATTCTCCTCCACAAACTCTAGATCAGGCAAAAATTTCAAACTCCAGGCCCGGGGATTCCATGCGACTATGCCTTCTAATGAAAGATGACATAGTGGAAGAGAACCCTGGAGTCTGGAATCCAACTCTGGAAAGAAAAAAAAACTCTGGGATTGGGACCCGAAGACACAAAAGACAAAGAAAAAAAGGAAAGAAAAACCTCATGGAAGAAAATCCCAGAGGGAAAACATAGGAAACCAAAGAAAACAAGGAAAGAGCCAAAAGCGAAAAGGGGGACCCAAAATTTTGCACATGAAATGTAGGGATGGGTATGCAGGGGATAACACCTTCTTCTTAGAGAACCCTAGATGTGGTTAAATCAACCTTCCCTTCAGCTCATGCAGGGTTCTGTAAAGAGGATTAAAGATAATTTTTGGGGTTCACTTGATAGCAACGTCAAAACATATATTTTTTCTATACTGAAACAAAATATTAATATTGAAAGTGTGGAAATTAGTGGTTCACAAAAAGAATCATTGGACCAAGATTGTGATTCTAGAAAAGAGAATTTGATCCATGATGAAATGGACAAAGAGGAGGACAATTCATTCATTAAGGTGGAGAAGAAAAAAGAGAAAAAGTGAATACTTCATTTTGGGTCTCCACTAGAAATAGATCTAAAGATGACCTTGGAGTCACAAAGAGTATGGGCAGAAAATCTACTAAATGGCTTAGGGCACATAAAATATATCAAGATATTGTTGATGGGGTGCAGAGAACTATCCATAATATTTTTTGGAATGAAACCCCATGGAAGAAATGAAAATCATGCCATGGAACATTAGAGGGATCAATAGCTTTCACAAACATGATATTGTTCATAATTTTGTTAGGGACCATAAACCATATATTATGCTTGTGCAAGAGACCAAGATGCCTAATGATAGAGTTGATAAGATTAAACTCTTTAAATTTTATGGTGTTCAAGGTAATAGTTCTAAAATCTCAATCACATTTAGGGCGATCCTATTTGTGAAAATGCTAATCATGTTTCTACGAGGTTCAAGGATTTTTGAGATAATTTTTGCTGGATTCAATCCAACATCTATGCTGCTAATAAAAAGGTTTCAAGGAGGAAATTTTGGAATGATCTTGCTACTTTCAGGCTTCAATTTCCTAACAAGAATTGGATTGTGGTAGGGTATTTCAATACCCCATTACAGGATATGGAAATTTTTTGACGATCCCAATTTCATTTGGACAAAAACATAGACTTAATGAATTTTATTAATAATCAGGGGTTGCATGATGTGGACTTGCAAGGAGCCACCTTCACTTGGATGAAAAAAAGAGTTGGAAATGATCTCATTTAGTTAAGGTTAGACTGTGCTCTTATTTCAAATGATTGACTTCTTAACTATTTTTGTTCCCTGAATGCCCTCTCTAGGGTTGATCAAACCACTTTCCTACAAGTTTTGTGGTAGATGATATCTTAGGAAAAATGAACTCCCCATTTAGTTTTGAGAGAATTTGTCTTTCTCACACATAACTTAATGAGTGCATCAAGAAATGGTGGAATATATTTGTCTATGGTATTTCTATGTTTAGAATAGCTAAAATATGGAGGGAGGTCAAATGGAATAAATAAATTTTTGGGAATAAATTTGCTTCAAAATATTCTATTCAAATAGAACTCAAAGAAATTTAGGATAAAATACAATGTCAAGGATATATTTCTAATTACCTTTCAAGAGAAAATGATATCCTAATTAGATATCATGATATCATATCAAAAGAGGAAGAATTTGGGAAGCAGAGATCCAAATCACTACGGTTATCTTCAAGAGATAAAGATACTAGATTATTTCATCTGACTACCCTAAAGCATAGAGCTTCAAACAAGATTAACTATACTAATAAAAAAGAGATTAGAAGACATGCTATTCAATTTTTTGGTAATCGCGTATCTACTAAGATTGGTCTATATGATTATTCTAAGCTAGAATTAATTGAGGTCATTCTAAATATTCATAATGAAGATCAAAATAATTTGCTACTAACCATACCTGCACTGGATGAAATTAAGAAGGTTATTTTCTATTTTGAAGGAAATAAAGCCCCTGGCCTAGATGAATTTCAAATTTTCTTCTTTCAAAACTTTGGGATATTGTTCCAGAGGATGGAGGGAATGTAGTGAAGGAATTATTTGGTTTGAGAAACATCCTGAAGGAATTAAATTCTTCTTTTATTGTTCTCATTCCCAAATATACCGGAGTTGATGAGTTTGAAGCATTTCCTCCTATTAGCCTCTGCAATTGTTTCTATAAGATTATTTCTAAAGTTTTAACCCAAAGGTTGCTTGTTGTCCAATTTTTAACATCCCCATAGAAAATTGGATTTGTTTTGGGAAGGAAGATCTTGATTTCTATAATTACTGTGCATGAAAATATTCATTCCATGGAAGTCTCTAAAACTCAAGGTTTTTTGTTGAAGTTGGACCTCTCTAAAGTCTATGACCATGTGTGCTAGAAGTTTTTATTCAAATTTTTGAAGGCTTTTGTTTTTAATGATAATATTCTTTAGTTAATATGACAATTGATATCAACCCCCAACATGACAGTTATTGTGAATGACTCTCCTCATGTTTTCAAAGTTTTGAGGGGATTGAGGCAACCAGATCCTATTTTCCCAATTCTCTTTACCATTATGGTGGAAATATTGGGAAGATATATGTAGAAGATGGTGTTTGAAGGTAATCTAAAGAATCTTAGACCTTCTATCCAATGTCATGTGCTCCTATCAACAATTTTTTGATGACAGTATTATGATGGACAATTCTACTATTGGCGAGAATTGAAGTCTAAAGAAGGTTTTATTAGTTTATGAGAAATCTTCAGGGAAGAAGGTAAACATAGTGAAAAGATCCTTGTTCTTCTTTAAAACTCTTGAATCTAGGCAGGTTAAAATTGTTAACATTATGTGTTGTGTTATGCGGTCCCTCCCCTCAATTTACCTAGGACTTCCATTGTAGGCCAAACCTCCAAATTATTTTTGGTTATATTTAATTGATAGGTTTAATAAGAAACTTTTTGGATGGAAAGGGTCACTCCTTAGTTAGGCTAGTAAAATTCAGCTTCCTAAATCATCTCTGTAAAATTGGCCAGTCTATACTTTAAGTCTGTTTAAAATTCTGGCTAGGTTTTCTAATGTCATTGAGAAGATTTAGAAACACTTCCTTTGGTTAGGGGTGGAACAATGAAAACAGATTCCTTTAATAAGTTTGGATGTGGTGCGTAAACCTAAGAAGATGGGAGGGTTGGGGCTAAGAAATTTTAAATCTTTAAATCAGGATCTTCTAGCTAAATAGGTGTAGAGAATTGTGATATTGCTATCAGGATTCAACTGTGTAGTTTTTGAGTCAAACTCATTGACCCATAATTCATGAGTAGTGGTTCACATGAACCCATCTCTCATGAGAATGAATGGAACAATTAGCACTCATTGGATCTAGAGAAGTTTTTTGAAAAAAAAGGAATGGAATGCTATATGGCATAGTAAGTATCTACATAGTAAAAGATATTTTAATTCTTTTCCATTTTCTTAAAATATCCCTCAAGAATCTACCCTTTGGAACAATGTTTTAAAAGATAGGATGGTGCGACAAAGGGTGCTGGTAGGAGAATTGAGAATGGGAAATAGGTGTTGTTTTGGGAAGATAGATGGCTTGATAATGATCCTCTTTGTGATAATGTTTGCTTCATATAGTTAATAAATGTTCTTAAAGATAGATTTGGTGAGCATGTAAATGATTATTGGAAGGAGGGGAGCTGGGTAAATCTAGTTAAAATCAGTGAAGACCTTTCTCCTATCCAATTATCCCTTAGCTCTATGTATATGGATTATCTTAGGATGGAAGACTCTTTAGTTTGGAAAGCTACTTCATTGAGGGAATTCTCTATGTCATTGGCAGTGCCATTTCTTTCCCAATCTCTTTCTCCTCCTCCTTTATAGGAAAAGGTGTGGGTGAAGAATCTTATCCAAAAACTAATATTTTTGCTTAGATTCTTCCTCAAAATAAGTTGCTAACTACTAATAACTTATGCAAAAGAGGATTCTTTTTACCTAACATATGTTCCCTTTGTATGGATGATGTTGAGTCCATCTCACATCTCTTTCTCCATTGCCCTTATATATTTA
This sequence comes from Thuja plicata, assembly GCA_018584345.1. NCBI lineage: Eukaryota > Viridiplantae > Streptophyta > Pinopsida > Cupressales > Cupressaceae > Thuja > Thuja plicata. The sequence goes on from MU227172.1 coordinate 338,465, forward strand.
ATAGCTGGAGTAGGTTTTTACAGTTGTGGGATTTAAGCTAGGTTTTCTCAGGATATTTAGTGGAATTCTTCTCCCAAAAGAAACCTCCTTCTAAACAGACTTTGGAGTTGCTATGGACCTACATATTTCTGCATGTGGCCTAGGGAGTTTGGAAAGGATATAACAACATAATATTTAGAGATAAAGGTTTGCTGGAGAATGTGGTCTTTGAAAAAACCTATAGGGATATAGGGGAGAATATGAATTGTCTTAATGCTAATCTGAAATCTAATGGGAAACAAATTTGCTTGGATTATGATTTCAGAGTGGCTAGGGATTTATAGGTTAGGAGAGAAATTACTGAAGCTTTTAGGCCTATTAAGAATTCTCAAGAAGGTGTTTTTTGGAATCCTCCTCCTGTTTGATGGGTAAAGGTGAATTTTGATGGGGCGACCAAGGGTAACCTGAGGTGTTGTGGTTCCACAATACACCCCATTTTGGCCACTTGGCCATCGGGACCCCCCTTCTTTTTCCTTGTTTGTTCTTTTTTGTGTTTAGGTTTGCTTGTTTAGTCACTTAGTTTGAGTTTTTTGAAGCAAACCTTTCCTTAGATAGGTCTTTTGGGTTCTTTCAAAATTTTGAACTTGTAGTGCTCATTAGAGGTCTGAAGGTCCAAAATGCTGAAACCTCAAATCCCTTCACCAGGAAAGTTCTTTCAAAATTTTGGCCTCCGAAAGACTGATGACACATGACTCATGGGTTTCACACTTTCACCATCCAAAAGTGTGAAAGGAAATGATGACATTCCTCAGTCTAAGGGTTTATAAAAGTGATGAAGGGCTTCATTTTCTTCATTCGACTTCATTTTCCAACTCTGAGTTTTGTTTTATACCTTTGGCAAGAGTTTTCTTCTAATTTGTCAGCTTGTGATTTCTCGTGCTCAAGCTCATCACAGATTTATTTTCATCCCTCATATTTGTAGGTAGGGTTTCATTCTTGATTTTTTTTTTTTTGTTTGTGTGTTTTGGGATTTGTTCTTGTTTCTTTGGTTTTCATGGTCTTGGTTTTCATTTTAGGGTTTTGTTTGGTCTAGTCTTCATTTTGGTTTGTCTCACTCAGTTTTGAGTGCTTAGAGGGTTAGTTTAGGGTTTTTTTAGAGTCTCAGTCAATCACAGTCCCACACTTTTTGGCCTTCAAAAGGTCAAAGGATTGACAAACTTGGAAAACCACACAAAACTGCTAATTCCATTTTGGACGATCAAACTTTTAGCCTCTAAAACACCTCGATGATGCCAAAACTCTGAAGCTCTGCAATACCGAAGAAGAGGAAATGCCATCACTCTTTTCTCATTTTTTGTTCTTTCAGCCTTCGATGAAACCATCCATCTTCAAAACTCCAAATTCACTTTTCCACCTTTTGGTGCCCCTTTCGCCCTTTTGCGGCTCCACACACTGGCATTTCCCTCATCATTTTTCACTCTGAGACACAAAAATACCGCACATCCACTAAGAATTCCTTTTTCTCCCTTTTGACCTTTCAAAGGCTGATACTCTCTTCGGTGTTCGCACCTTCAAAACTCCAAAAATAGCACTTAACCTTTTTTTTTTTGGTTTGAGGCTTCAGGGTTCGATTCTCTGCATTCACTGAGACTTGTTTGCATAGTTTCTAGTTTTTTTCATTAAGTGTTTGCTGATAGTTGCATGTTTGTTTGCAGAATGCAATAAAAGATAGCTAATTTTCCAATGAAGTACCTATTCAAAGGATACCATGTACCTTCCAAGGTCGGGAATCTTCACAACAAGTTCACAGACACCCATATAGGGAGTGTGGACTGGAATGATTTTCTCACCAGGTGTGCCAACACTAATGGAAGGTTGATTGAATACACTTCCCTTGTTCTCTCAAGTCTATTCAATGTTGAAACACATCCTATATCCATCTTATCTTCATATCTGATCATGACCCTCACACAATACTATATTCCTGATGAGAGGGTAGTGAAGATTAAAATAGGGAATATTGTCCTTGACATCAGAGTGAACAACATCGAAGATGTCTTCCACTTTCTAAAGGGGGTTAATGGATTTTATGCATTTTCTATCGAAAAGGGTTTGGAATGGTTCAAAAATAATGCTCAAATCACCTATAAAATTGTGAACAAGGAGTACCTGATGCAACCTCTCCACAAGAATAAGCTTGAGAGAATTGATATGAGAAGGGGATATCTGAAGGATGATATCCAAGCCACAGTCACCATGCTGAGTAGGTTATAAGGGCTTCCCTAATTAATCCAAATTGAGTGCTAGATGATTTTACTGATTGAAAAGATCAAGGGGAGAAGAGCTAAATTCGAGTGGGCTACCATCCTGAGTGATAACTTGGATGAGAAATTGGTAGCAGTAAAGAATAATCCCCAATTCTATATGACTTCTTATATGGTTTACATATTAGCTGCCAGGGCATAATACCTGGGGTTAGTAAAAAGAGGAGCTTTTGGTTAACCCGATACATGGCCATTCACTGTATATAATCCGCAGTTGGTTAGGAAAGAGAGGTTGAATGAAAATAGATCAAAATGAAAAATTTTCAATGATACATTTGTATTTGTAATCACCCATTCAATTAAGGGTGATTATGGGAAGAGACTCTTAGAGGAAGCTGCAACTAAGGTTCGGGCGATAGGTTCCTAATATATTTATTTTAAGACTTTCACATACATCAGAGTGGTAGGGTGTAATCTTGCACCAAAGAAGATTCCTAGATATCCTTCTGATAGGATAATTATTTTGGAGATAGCTAGGAAGCTTTCTGATGCCTACAAAAATATCAAGCACAAGAAGAAACATGGCTAGGACTTCCCCATTTCAGTCGAACCCCATACTCTAAGGGATATGGAAGTATGCAAGTCTCTAGCTTGAGTGGGATGAATGCCCCTTACAACCATTCAATTTTATTAGAACCAGGTTTGATTCCATCAACACCTATAGTCATATCATGGGTAGGCATTATGTTTATGAGCCTCACATTGAAGATCATTGGATAAACTATGTAGATAACTATAAGGTCAAGATTTGGGACTACTACAAAATATCTCTCAAGTTTTCACAAGATGCCCTAGAGATTCGCATTTCACCCAAGGTATGGGACATGAAGATGAAAGATGTACCAGATCCTCTATACAATAAAGATAAAATATATGCAAGGGCCATTTTGAATGCAGAGGTAGATAAGGAAGAAAATGAAAATATTGAATTCAAGGTCAGGCATGTGATAAAGACCACCAAGGAATAGATTAAAAGGCCATTCAAAATGGATCCCATACCAATGAAGCCACAACTAGATCCACCATCCAAAGGAGATAAGGGAAAAGGAGAGAAAATAGTAATGCCTAGGTTCAAAGAGGCAGTTCCTCAAAAATTAGAGACAGTTTACATACATGATTGGCTAGTTGTGTATGGATCAAATCCAAAGGAAAAACTAAAAATAACAAGAATGACTAGAAGCATCTCTCCACCTCTTGATCAGCGACCAGTCACAGAAGGACAAGCTTCTATTTCAGGTCGATCTCCTAATATGAAGATCACAGGCCCTAGGGATGCTTAAGTAGAAAGGGGAAGGGTTTATAAAAGAAAGAGATCCTCCACTTCTCCACAATTAAAAAAAGTACGAGAGGAAGAGGAGGATGATGTACCCCTGGTGAGGAGAACATGATTTGGAACCACAACCACCAAAAGAATATCTCAAGAAGAAAATTTTATGATTGATGTAGATATAGGTGCACAAGAGGACCAAGTAGATCCCTGGGACTCCCTTGGTCCTGATGAATTCTAAATTTTTGATTTTCAGAATCTTGCAGGGTTTAAGGATCAAATGACAGATCAACTTGATCAAACTACAGATATAATTATTGGAGGATAGGTACCATTGGTCTCACAAGTTACTCTCACTCTTCCATCCCAATTCACTACCCCTATTGTTGAAAAACCATTGGTGGAACCAAATGTTGAGAAAGGGAAAGATACACAGATACCTTCATCCACCACGAAGTCTATAGAAGTAGAGAAGGAAGTGGAAGCACAAATTTCTCTAGATCTCCTCAATGTCTAGGTATCAAAATCAGAAGAAGGAGAGCTGCCATAAGACAAGCCAATTGATAAAGAGATTGGAGGTGATACAAATGCATAATAGAGTTCATCCATTCCACCTTGTATTCATACAAATCATCCTCTTATTATCCTTACTCATATTGTCATGCCTCCTCCCGCTACTCATGCATCCACTCCTTTGCCTTTCGTTCAAATTACTAATCCTCCACCTCCAGTTCCTATTTATTTTGCAATTCCAACTACTTGAGCCCCCTCATCAACAAGGTCAACACCATCTTTGTGGGAAAGGATGAGACAAGTAATAGGTCTCTGGGAAGATATATTAACAAGTTCATCCAAAGATGTCAAAGAGCTGCAAGTTGAGGATTCCACAAGGGAAGAGAGTACTCCTCCTCATGAGGATGCACCCAAGGAACTAAATCTCACTAGGGAGTAGCTGGAGGAAGAAGAAGAAGAAGGGCTAGAAGACAAAGAAAATTCAGAGACAAGGGAAGCTTTGGAGAAGGAAGGAGAAGGATAGGAAGAGATGGAAATCCAAGATACAGAAGAAACAACTTCTATCCTAAAGATTTCCCCATATGAGTCGGTCACTGCATTTACCAAGCTGACATGGTTCTACAAGGAAATATAGCTAAGGAAAAGAGTTTACACCGAGGAAGAAGATATAAACATGGCGATCTTAGGAAAAAATTTTCATAGAGGTAAATCCAATGCCCTGACAAGAATGATGTCTTATATAAATCAGGACCATAGAGGCTAGTGGAAGGCGCAAGTTGTAGTACCCATGGTGAGCATTAGTGAATCATAGATCACTCCAGAGGATTACACTTTTGAAGAGGTTGACTTAGCTGGACCTACTATAGAAGGGAGTAAGACGTTGGTGACACTAGGGTTGAAACATGCCGTTAGATTCATGGATGAAGATGAGGAAAACATAAAAGAATTAACAGAGAAAAATGAAGTATTGAAGAACTTCATTGTTAAAATAGAAAGTCCCATTGACCTAGACTAAACAAAACCCTCATTACAGGCTATCTTGGTGTGTGTGAATGAAATACACCTTCATGAGATTAGTTTATTTATGAGAAATCCTATGGAATAATAAAGACAATTTAAACTAAGAATTGCAAATAAATCAATAAGCATCCCATGGATCTCTATCTAAGCATGTTAATAGAGCTCTTAGCCTTAATATCTACTAATGACAGTCTTAGAACAAGAATTTTGATAAAGATATGCCTAATCTAGCTCTCAAATTCTCTCAATTTGCTTCAATTATGAACTCAAATGCTCTCAATTGCTATGAAAAATGATCAATTATGCTTTGATATGCTCTCAATTGCTATGAAAATTTCTATAGTCTAGATTCTTTGCATTCAAATTTCTAGTATATCCTTATGCTTGCAAAATGGCTTGTATTTATAGGATTTTCCCAAGTGTAGGGGGTAGAGTCAATTGATCATGATTAAGCCTTGGTTGAGTGAAAGGATCTCAAATGGTTTCAAATGGGGGGAAAATTTAAATGCTTGTCTCAAAGGTTGGGACAAAGAGACAAATTTGAGTGATTAGGATTGAAAGTTCAAAATGAGTGATTGAGATTGAAAATTTGGAGTGATCCATGTGCTTTGCTTTCTTAATTCTCATTGGTTCCTCACATTCATGTTGAAATATATTAGGATTTATTAAATTCAATCAATTAATTAAATTATCCATGTAGGGGAATAGGTTCAATTTTATTTTTGATTTAAACTATACAATTAATTGATTAAAATCAATTATATAGTTTGATTAATCCCTTTAGGCTTATATTTAATTAATTTGATATCATTATTATTTAGTCCTTTGATTAAATTTGATTTATCCCAATTTGATTTAATAAATGTCCATTTGATTTAATTTAGTCAATTTTGATGAGATTTAGAGCAATTTGATGAAAAATGCAGATTTGCCTGATTAGAGAACACCTGCCCAGTTTTAGGTGTCTACAAATGCCCCTCTTTGAATTGTTGTGAGAAGTGCATTAGTTCAAATAAAATTGAATGTCCTATTCACTAATTCAATTCTTGGTTGATTGATTGATAACCTTATTCGATGATTGATAACCTGATTCGATTGATAACCTGATCCAAGATGCGAAACTTGATTAAAAAACCCTAATTCAAAAAGTGCAGAAACTGATTTGATAAGGTGCAGAATGCCCCACTGATGATGTTTGAAATTTAAATGATCTAGATTTATATTGATATTTGATGTGGATCCTGATTTGATAATGTGATGATGCCCCCTCAGAAATGAAAATAGATTGATGTCTGAATGCAACAGATGATGATATTGATAAAAAATAGATCCAATATGTTTTCATTTCTGGAAAACATTGATGATGATCCTAGCAAAAAAACATGCCCTAGTGCAAAGAAAATATAGATTAGGTCAAACTGGGTCAAAAACCTCTTCAAAATTAGGTCAAATAGCATAAACAGGTTGAAAAATCCACTTTTACTATTCATTTTCACTTTTTACTATAGAGATTTTGCTCTGATCCTGTTGAGATTGATAACGATGGTGGTCCCTATTCGAGAGCACCGGTTCGAGCGAGGACACTGGTATCAAAGACCCACAGACTATGGACCTCTGGTAAGTGGTTTTGAACCTCTTAGTGCATTTATTACTATCTTTTGATCACATTTATTGATTTTAAACATGCTTTCTAGGATAGTTCAGGCCAAATGCCACGTAGCATCTTTTAAATGACGCCTAGCAATATTAAATTCCACATCCACGTAGTTAAATTCAGCCAATGCCTAGTAAAACACCGCATGTAAGTCAAGTCAAAATATGCCTTTGATCAATAAAATGTCGCCTATCAAGCCTTAGGGTAAAACTAGAATTCAAATGCCACCTAAGATGTTTGAAATAACGCGTACGATGATGAAATGATACGTACAAGATAAAATACCGCCTCTGATAAATCAAATCATGCTTTTCATAGATTAAGTGATGCTTAGCATGAAATGACGCGTACACTATGCCAAGTGACACCTACAATGAAATTTTGATGAAAACCTGATTTAGAAAGAACAAACTACTTTCTGATTGAACATCTAGATTTTTGGATTGATTTTCAAGATAGATAGGTGTATTTTGTAATGCTACCAAGTGTTTAGGATAATAGCAGGATTAAAAAAATGAATGTTTGATATGTCAATCTAATTGGGTAGAAAACTGATTGATAGGATAACTGATATATTGATCCCTCCTCAAGATCTAGAGTTAGGAACAATAGGTTGATGCGCTCAGAAAGAGAAAAGGATTGATATGATTGATTTGATTGAATTTAAATGATCCAATGATATGAAGATACTGGTATGATTCACTTGTTTTCAAAAAAAGCACAGTTCTGTAAGTTATATATATGGAGTCTAGCTTCCTGGATATTAGATTTGGCTGGTGAGTTGATTGGTCCATAGATACATGTGATAGAGAAGTGTGGTTTGGGTTTCCTTCTTGATATTCCTTGGTTCCAGTTGAATTGGGGTCTACTAACATCTTTGGTAGAGCGGTGACACTCTAACCATAATACTTTCCACCTACCCCTTGGCAAGATGATGATCACTCCTGAGGATGTCTACAAATTGCTGTGTATCCTGACTCGAGGAGAGCGGGTTTACTATGATCATGTTTATGATGAAAACATATGAAGACATGTATTCAGAGATGATACTATCAGAGATGATACGTGGGCATAGTTTTCTTCGTTCCCTACTTTTCCAGTAGTGTTAGGTGCATTGATTAGAGGATTACTTCTCCCTGATCGACGAGGTCAAAGATTCTTAGTCGGCTAGGGACAGGTCTTGGAGGGCTTACTTGCACATCCTCAGTGGTTTGATTGGGGCTCCTATGTTTTGGCTCAATTATACCATGATTTTCATGAGGTTGCTTATCGAGCTAGTGCAATTTTATCAGCAGGTGTGATTGTGTTACAGTTATGGACCTGGGAGCACATTTCGGTGATGAGACCGATAGCAACTCGAGTGTGAGGTCAAGGATGGCCTTATACATTCCTTTATGATGGCATGGTTGTCCAACATTGTCTAGGAAAGGTTGATTACTGGCATCGTATGATTGAAAATATAGATTAGGTCATCAGGAGACCTTACCTTGGTTGTGAGGGATGGAGAGGATGATGATGAGCTTCTGTATATGTTTTCTCCTCATTGGATGATTGGGCGATCACCTCTTGTGATTGAGAGATTTTACTTTGGTAGAGTTTTGTGACAATATGAAAAAGTACAAGATATGCCTCAGGGTATGGAGTTATATGCACATGTACATGCAGAGTGATCCATGTGGGGAGCTCAGGTAGATTATGAGTTCACTTGTATCGAGATTGATAGATTGGGTTTCATCCAATGGGAGATGTTAGATCATGTTTCTAATGCCAATATGTCTGCTAAGTATAGAGAGTGGTTTTCTCGACACAAATTCGTGAGATTTACTGATCCAGCAGAGCCTATCCCTGACATGGATGAGACATCTGATGATGATGGTGGAGATGGTGGTGGCAGAGGTGGAGATCCAAGAGTATAGAGACAATGAGCTCCTAGGGTTTTGAGAGATCTTAGAGCTTTAGGAAGAGGACATGGTGGACCTTAGATGTGGGGTGGACATGTCAGAGCTAGGGGTGGATTTTATGGTCAGTTGAGACAGAGACAGGTTCATGTTCATCCCATACTAGCTACAACATGGGGTCATCAACGATAGAGACATAGGGATAAGAGGAAGACACATAGAGATGTTGCTAGACAGGTTCCTGGATCATAGGTTTAGGCTCCCCTATAGAGATATGTGCCTTCACAGATTTGTTTTGCACCACAGGTACCTCTTGCACCACAAGCACCATAGGCTCCACAGACTCCAAAGGTTCCTCAAGCGATAGATGCCTTGACATAAGATGTGAGGACCTTACAGGTTGGGATGACATCAATGAGTGGTCAGATTGATCAGGTGGCTAGCATGATGCAAAATTTTATGATGATGATGGCACATATGCCTAGTGTAGCTAGCATGAGTTAGGTACCTCCGATTACATAGGATAGATCAGGTGACAGAGATCCAGATGGTATATATGATATAGGTACTTGAGATGGATTAGGTACTAGTATAGGTGATGGATCAGGTGCCCCTACTAGGTCGTGAGATAGATTGATATTGATCCTCTGGATAGGCATTGATGTACCATATGTATTTTGGATCAGGACTTTGATGATGTATAATTTTTGATGATGCATCTTGATATACAAATGTTTATGGATCTTTTTGATGGAAATGTATTTATGATTCTCTTTGATTCCCATGATGTTGATGTGAGATTTATTTATATGCAGATCTATATGATTTCTATGATGCATTACTCTTATATGCTATGGGTGCAGTATCATAGATATGACATAGATAAATGGATGCAAATGATTATGCAACTACTTCTATATGTTTTTTATTTTATGTGATGTATGTAATGGTTTATGTAATGCAATGACAAAATGAATGCAACTATATTTTTGAATTTTAATGTATGCAACTTATATGAAATGCACTCTGTTAAATGTATGCAACATGGATAATGATTAATGCTTTTTGTGAATTTTTTGTTTTTCTCGTGATATAAAAGATAATGAATCATGATTAATGAATGTAATGAATGCAAAAGATAATCTCACATCATTGATTTGAAACAAGATAATTGATAATTGAACCCCAAAATTGATTAACCCTCTTGTACTTGGAAAATCCTTTAAACATGCAATTAATCTAACATGAAAATGCAATGCAATGCAACTAACTGTCATTATCTTTTTGCAAAAGAAATGCAAAAGAGATATATTTTCATCATTGAGCATTGTGGAACTAGAAGCAAGTACAACCATCACTGACCACATCATGATGATATGAATACCACTTTTATCACTTTGGCAACCATTGCAAAACTAGTACAACCCTCACTAGTTGAATAACTAACTATGGGAGTATGAATACCGGTTTCATCGGATTCAATGTTGCAAGTGGATTTTGGTATTAAGATATGGAAGATCTAAGTAGCCAAGGTATCTATTTGCGTAAACAAACAAAGGTTAACCCTCCTTCCTATAGGAAAGTCCTCGATGGTTCTTTGATGACCATGTCCTTAGACAAACTCACACAAGTTGGTGGATCTCCCTCAAAACAATCATCAAATTCAAGAAAATATCATGTCTTCATCATCGCCAATCTAGTCGAAACATCATCGATTAGATAAAAAGACATGATAAAATGCAACGAATATCATCAAAAGTTTCAAGTGTTTTTTATTGTATCAAAATTTTCAATAGAATTTCCAAACATTATGATCATTTAGGTTATGTCAATTTTTAATCCTGAATAATAAAGTCATGGAGTTCAAGGATCAAGTTGCAAGATCAAATGCTTGAGTTTGAACAATGATATCTATCAAAGGTTCAACAATATCTCTCCTTTTAAGCTTTAAAAATTCCCTTTGATATGTGACAAAAAGTAGCACTTATTGAATCCATTTGTACCAAAACCAATGCTTTTGCCTCCAAGTGATAAATGTGACCATGTGTACATCTTGGGAAAATGAAACCTAGTATGTGACAATGCAGCTCAAAGACTTTATTATGACTATGCACAAATGACAGATGCAATGAGGATATACAAATTATATGATGAAAAGGCAATATGTACAAATTTAACTAGGAAAGACCTAAGGGATAAAAAAGCACCTGATTGCTAGGTTTTCACTTTTTGGGTTTATTGTTTTTTTTTTCTCTTTTTTTGCTACCAAGGCACCTATTTCTAGGTTTTCACCAAGGCACTTTTTCTCTTTTTCAAAATTTTCAATTTTTAAATAAAAAAAAAAATTTATCTTTGATATCATCAAGGTGCCTATTTGCTAGGTTTTCACCAAGACAACCATTTTTTATTTTTGGATGTTTTTTCTTTCTTCACGCTCATTTTTCTGATTTTCTATTTTTCCATTATTTTTGAACTTTTGATCTTTTTTCATTTTTTTGGATTTTGAACTTTTCTCATGTTTTTGGATTTTGAAAATTTCTCATGTACAAAGTGATGTTGAAATCATCAGATACACACTCATCTGATACTCTTTCTACTTATACTCTTTCATCTAATCAGGTATGAAACCTCTTTACATGGATGTTGTTAATAGGCTCTTGCAACTCCTCCCCATCACAATTGACTAGTTTGTAGGTTCCCGTTCCAAAAGAGGAAGTGATTACAAAAGGTCCAAGCCAATTTGCCTCCCATTTACCCTTCTTTTCTCTATCTGCTTGATTTTTAGGGGTTTCTCTTAACACTAAGTCTCCCACTTGGAAGGTTCTAGGTTTGATATGTTTGTTGTAATTTCTAGAAATCCTATTTTGATAGACCTTTAAATATTCATATGCTTGTGTTTGATGTTCCTCCAAAAATTCCATCTATTGAAGTCGTGCAACCCTATAATCCTCATCATTTACTAATCCATGTAATGACACTCTTAATGATGGGATCTCAACCTCTAAAGATAGAACAACTTCTACCCCATAGACCAAGGAAAATGGTGTATCTCCCGTTGGTGTTCAAATGCTTGTTCTGTAGGCCCACAAAGCCAGGTTGATTTGAATGTGCCAATCTCTTCCTGATTTTGTTAACCAATCTTTTTAATATCTTGAGGATATTCTTGTTTGTAGTTTTGACTTGTCCATTACCTTGGGGATAGTAAATGGAGGAAGAATGGCACGTTATATGAAATGTTTCACAAAGTTCATCCACATCTTTGTTCTTGAATTGTTTTCCATTGTTCATGATGATGGAATGAGGAATACCATATTTACAAATTATGTGATTGAGGATAAACATAGAAATATGTTTTCCCATTGTAGTTGTCAAAGGTACGACCTCTACCCATTTAGTAAAATATTATGTTGTTGTGATAATATACTTGTGACCATTAGAAGAAGGTGGGTAACTCATGCCAATCAGATCAAACCCCCATTGGTAAAATGACCATGGTGTAATGAAGGGGTGCAATTCTTGAGAAGGTACATGGATCATGTCTCCATGATATTGACATTTAGAATATACTTTCATAAAGTGACAAGCATCCTTTTCTAAGTTTTTCCAAAAATACCCCATACGAAGGATTTTTTTAGCTAAGTTTAAACCACTCGAATGAGACCCACAAATACCCTCATGAACCTCTCTTAAATCTAAATTTGACTCTTCATCCTCTAGAAACCTAAGGAGTGTTCCGTCAAGACCTTTGCGATACAATGTGTCAGAAAGGATGGTATAATGAGTCGCTTGCCTTATAAAATGTCATTTTTGGGCACATGTTTGGTGTAAGGGTAAAAATTGGTCTTTAAGATATGTATAAATGGGTCCATACCAAGGTGAGTCATGTCCATCAATTAGGAAAATTATTTGGGTTTTAGGTAGGTCAAAAGTTGGTTTCACCAACTCTTCCACAAAGAATTCATACCTCGCATTTTGATCAGGCATTTGGAGTAAAGAAGCCAAAGTAGCCATAGCATCTGCAACTCTATTCTTTTCCCTTGGAATTTTCTCAAACATAATCAAAACAAAATACTTCTTCCAATCATCAATCATTCTTTTATATGGGATCATTTTTTCATCCTTAATTTGATATTCATCATTTATTTGATTGATGACCAATTGAGAATCCCTATAAACTTGCAGCTCCGTGATGTTCCATTCTAAAACCATTTTGATGCCTATGACTAAAGCTTCATACTCTACAATATTATTGGTGCATGGGAACAATAGTTTGTAAGACTTTGGAATAATATATCCTTAGGGTGTAATCAATAGAATTCTGGCTCCTGAACCATTTTGAGTATAGGATCCATCGAAATACAATTTCCATGCTTTGGATTCAATATTGACAATCTCCACATTAGGAAATTCCACTTGAATAGGATGTATAGAAACTAACGGATTTTCAGCCAATTGATCAACTATGACTTGTCCTTTGATGGCTTTTTGGTCCACATATTCAATATTAAATTCACTAAGGACCATCACCCATTTATCCATTCTTCTTGTTAGCGTTGTTTTACTAAGCAAGTACTTCAATGGATCAATTTTAGCAATCATCTTCACCTTATGCATCAACATATAATGTCTTAGTTTTTGTGAGGCAAAAACTACCGCTAGACAAGCCTTTTCCATGAAGCTATAATTCAACTCATACTTGATTAAAGTTTGGCTCAAATAGTAAATAGCTCTTTCATTTCCTTCATCATCCTCTTATGCCAATAAAACCCCTAAAGATCTCTCAGTTGCTGAAATATATAAAAGAAAGGGTTTTCCTTTGATTGGGGGCATAAAAATGGGTGGCTTCACCAAGTATGTCTTTAATAAGGTGAAGGCTTTTTCATATTCCTCATCCCATTTGAAAATGGTATCCTTATGTAGCAATCTTGTAAAAGAATGACATTTCCGCCAATTGTGAAATGAATCTCCTTATAGATTGAAGCCTTCCTTGAAGTGACCACATTTGACTAATATTTTGGGGATGTTCCATTTCCATGATTGCTTGTACTTTTTACGGATCCACTTCTATTCCTTTTGTGGAAACTATGTAACCTAATATCTTGTCGGATTGAACCCTAGATGCACATTTTTTTGGATATAGCCTCACTTTAAATTATTCCAACCTTGTGAAAATATTCTCTAGAATATGTAAATGATATTTTATTTGATTTTATTTTGCTAATATATCATCCACATAGTCTTCTAGGAAAGTATGCATCATGTCATGAAATATAGTTGTCATTGCTCTTTGATAAGTTGCTCTAAAATTTTTGAGGCCGAAGGGCATCACATTCCAGAAAAAGGTACCCCAAGGGAATGTAAAGGTGGTCTTCTCTTGAGCTTTAGGTGCAATTTTAATCTAATTGTATCCACTAAATCCATCCATTAATGAAAACATAGAGTGTCCTGCCATTAAATCCACTATAGCATCAATGCTTGGAAGTGGAAAATCATGTTTAGGGCATGCAAGGTTGAGGTCTCTAAAATACATGCATATTCAAATGGATTTGTCATGTTTAGTAATAGGCTCAATATTAGATATCCATTCGGCATAAGCTATAACTCTTATGAAGCCAACCTTTAACAATTTTTCCAATTCTGCCTTGACCAATAGAGCTACATGAGGATGTATTTTTTGCAACTTTTGCTTCACAGGTTTCACACCAGACCTCAAATTTAGATGGTGAATTATAAAAATTAGATCTAAGTCAGGAATGTATGCATATGACCATGCAAAATTGACTTGTTTTTCTTGAAATAATTCGATGAACTCCTTCCTTTCTGTTGGTGTTAGTGATCTTGCTAGATGAATAAACTTAGGATCCAATTTGGTGCCAATATTAACCTTTTCCCTTGTCTCAATGAGAATTGGAGATCTCTCTTCTTCATGTTCTGGTAGGGTATCCAACCTCTCTTCCTTAGGTGCCACAGTTGGGTTTTCACCTTTGGAAACATCTGTTATTTTTACTATTTTAGGATCTAGTACTGCCACATGGTGGTTTTCACCACTAGACCTTTTCACTTTTTTACTTTTTTTTTTGTTTTTTTCTTTGGGATTGAGAGATTGGACCCTTTCCTCCATCATCATGTTTGGATTAAATTCATTGGTGAAAGAGGGCTCAATTGTGTTAAGGTATTGGGCCATAGCTTGGTCATTGGGAAAATAAAGAAGGTTATTAGGTTCGGTTAGGTCCCAATCAATAAGCTCTGAATGAAGAAGGGCTAAAGAATCATTAGGAAAATTTTTATTTGAAGGAATTAAGGACATGACCTCATTAGATGATTCATACATTGTATCGCTTAGGTCAATAACATGCGCTTGCTCAAGGTGCTCCATGGAAGAAGGATCAAAGTTTTCCTCACTAGAGTCCTCGTGAATTTCTATGGGAAAAAATGCGTGCAGATTAAACCTAACATTTGAATCACCCCCCCATGAAGGTACCCAAGGTTCAAATATCCATTGGTTGTTACTCGATGTTTTCCCTATATTGGATTCTTGAGACACAATTGGTACATGTGTAGAAGTTGAACCTTGATCCTCATTGTCTTGAATTTTGGCCTTAGGTATAGTAGCATAAATGTGAATGACATCAACCTCTTTTTCATGAAAAGAATCTTCAAATAGAGAATCCCATTCATATTCTCCAGAGTCATCTTCACTATTGGATTATAACATGTTCACTTGCTCATAACCATGATTTGAACTACCACCCTTTTCTTGGTAACCTATTCCTGATTTCTCATCTTTTGACCTACAAGGAGGTTCAATAGGTTCTAAAAATCCCTTTTTTCAAATTCCTAAGGGTCCTCTTCCTTTATATCCCATTTTTTTTCATTATTTGAAACCCCTTTCCATATTGATCAATTTGAATAGTGACATGTTGTATTCTTTCAATGGGATTATTTGAAGTATCCTCCTCTTTATAGAGCCATTGTAAAACTTCATTATCCTCCTTTTCTAGGGTTGATTTATCACTCTCTCTTACAAAATGAAAGTTATATTTTTGAGGTGCATGAGCACTTGAAGGTTTCCCATGTGTCTTTGGGGAAGTTGGTAAATCAAATAGGGAAACAGAATATTCCCCTACTCTTTTTGAATTGATTTTGCATTGTTTTTCAAATTGGTGCATCATCTCACTCATCTTTAAATAATTTTCCCTTTTAGCTTGTTCTCTCTCATCCTTAGAAGGTCTCAAAATTTCTACCTTTGGTGTAGAATCTTTGACTAAATTTTCATTGAAACTTTGACCCTCATAACTAACTTTATCCTTTCCCTTAGTTGATGTTTAGTTTCCTTAGGATTTGAAGTAGATGTAACATTTTATGTAGCATTAGGACCTTCTTGTTTGATTTATTCAATGTTGACACTAGGGAAAAATGCTTCCCTATTATGAGGAATAAATAAATCATGCATTGGTTTCACCATATTACAATATTGAAAGGGATTAGAATCTCCTCCAATAGTTATCTCTTCACCCATGTAGGGAAACTTAATACATTGATGATAGGTGGAAGGAACCACTTGGATCTCATGAATCCATGGCCTTCCTAATAAAATATTATAAGTTAGCTTCATGTCAAGAAATTGATAAATAGTATCTTTTTTGATAAGACCCACTTGAATGGGTAAAACCACCATTCCTTTTGAAGATATTTCTTCCTCATCATATGCTTTGATGGTAATTTGTTTCTTGGGATCAATTGATGACTCGACTAACCCTAAATATTTGACTAGGTTCAAGGTACAAATGTTTAGTTCCGCTCCTCCATCAATGAGGACTCTCTTGACCCTATGATTTTGAATTAAGACTTCTATATACAAGGGTAAATTTTGAGGATGATTGATTGACATATCATCTTGTTCTAAAAATCAAAGGCAATGTGGTGCAATAAGATGTCCTACCATGTTTTGAAACTTTTCTTCCTCCCAATTTATAGGAACATTAATAGTTTCCACGAGATCTTTTTCCAAGATCTCCTTGTGATTTGGAGAAAGTTTTAATAATTCCAAAATAGAAATTTGTGCTGGAGTCTTTTGTAATTGATCAACCAAACTATAAGGCTTTGTTGTAGTATATATTTGTTTAGCCAAAGTAGTTGATTTTGTAAGAACAATAAGTTTAGGAGCACCCCCTCGTAGGGTAATCCTTGATGCTTTCCCCCTAGTGATGGCATTAGAAGTCTCCTTTTTAGGTTGTTCCTTTATCACCGGAACATTAACAACATTCTTATGTTCGGATAAAGTATTGATAGTATTGTCATAGTGATGAGAAAAGTTAATATTGTTGTTACCTTTAGAATTGTTGCCATTGTTGTTCAAATTTGAAGACTCACCTTTTTCATGATTAAAGAAAGGTTTTTTAAAGGCCGTATGATCCTCATTGTTTTGGGGCCCATCCACTTTAAGAAAACCATTATCAATTAAATCTTGCACCACATGTCTTAGGCACATGCAATCATTTGTTTTGTACCCCCTATTGTGATGATATTTAGACTTGTTTGATGCATTCCACCATGGTGGTTTTATAGGTGGCTCAAAAGGTTTAGCTTCGGATAAATCAATGATCTTGTTGGGAATAAGGGTTCACAACACATTTTCAAGGGGTTCTCCCAAATATGTAAATTTCCTTCTAGGTGTTAGAGCAAAGAATGGTTTAGGCTTGTTAGCCGCTTGGTTATTTCCAAAGTTATTGTTATTGTTGAATGGAACCTTGGGAGCTTGATTCACATTATTAAGTTGATTTGAACTTCATGTAAGATTGAAGCGAGTAGCCTTTAGGTTGCTTGCCTCCATAGACCCATCATTCACCAAACCCTTATTATTATTATTGACCCAAAACTGGTTGTTGTTGGGAGGAGCTTTGTTATTGTTATTGTTATAATTATTGGAGGTATTGTGATTAGTGGAATTCTTATTTTCCTTGTAAAGTTTTATCTCTCCACTTTTCAACAAAAATTCTTCCATGGTAACTCAATTCTCAATCAGGTCTTGGAATGAACGTGGGCATTGAAACCTCAACCGATAGTTCATCTCTGTGTTCAAGCTATTAACAAAGATGTCCTTTTTTCCTTTCCTGGCGCACTTCGAGGGTATGGTGCAAATACCACTCTCCTTCATTGTAAGAACAAAAGAAATCCCTCTCCATCACATTGCTTGGTATTACATAAATTTATCATGGTGACCTCATACTTAATGTTATAGGAGTAATGGGTCACAAACTTGGAAGCCAACTCTTCAAATGTGCAAATACCAGAGGGTAGTTTTGAAAACTAGTCCATCATTGTTCCTCCTAAGCTCCTTGGAAAAAGTCCCATTAAATATGTTGTATCATGCATGAACTCCAAGCTCAATGCTAAAAATCCCCTTAGATGATCATGAGGATCAAATATTCCTTCGTATTTATCATACTTAGGATAAATTACATTTGAGGGAAATGGTAACATAATTAAAGTTTTATCAAACATAAATGTACATAGAGCTTCGATAGAGAAGGGTCTAGGAGCCCCTACTTTTTTCATGTTGTCCAATTGAGCTTGAAATAATTTAATTATTTTGTTCATCATAACCATGGGATATTCTTCTTCTTCTTCTTCTTTAACTTATAAACATCATAATCATGAGGTAATTGAACCCCTGCTTGGGCTAAGTCAAAGAGGTATTTTTCTCTATCCTTTTCTAGGATCTTCCCCATGAAATTCATAAAGAGGCAGTTTTGTAAGGCCTCATTGATCCTTTCCTCCGTGGGTTCTTCATCTTCTTGTTCATGGCCACCATTAAAAAGAGGATCTTCTTGGTGTATCTCCTTCATGAGATTAGTTTATTTATGAGCAATCCTATGGAATAATAAAGATAATTTAAACTAAGAATTGCAAATAAATAAATAAGCATCCATGGATCTCTATCTAAGCATTGTTAATAGAGCTCTCAGCCTTAATATCTACTAATGATAGTCCTACAATAATAATTTTGATAAAGATATGCCTAATCTAGCTCTCAAATTCTATCAATTTGCTTCAATTATGAACTCAAATGCTCTCAATTGCTATGAAAAATGATCAATTATGCTTTGATATGTTCTTAATTGCTATGAAAATGGCTATAGTCTAGATGCTTTGCATTCGAATTTCTAGGATAT
>MU227172.1:411048-434887 GCA_018584345.1 Thuja plicata
ACTATCCTCTCATATTCATACCACTGCATCAAATCCTTACAAAATGCTTTTCTCTCTGAAATTTCTTATGAAACTTAGTCCTCTCCTTGAAAGGAACTCATAGGCAATTAGACACACTATCTTATAGAAGGTATGTTTTGAATACCTTACAAACAAACCATACTAGAGAAAAAATAGAGTATAATGAGACAAGAAAATATGAAAGAGGAGCAAATAAACTGTATTTCATTAACAAATTATGTCTTAACATATCCAGACAAGAAGCTTAAAAGACTGAGACCAGAAGAGGAATTTACGTCATAGTAATATATTCAACAATCGTTGGGACCTGTTCTGAACTCCTGTAGGGAAAAACCCAAAATAGAGCAGAGGAAAGGAACCCTCCAAACAAAGAGAAAAGGAGAATATAAAGAAGAAAAATAAACACTATTAACTCTAAAATATTCATACCTATCTCTCCTCAAATTTGATCTACTCATTCTGTCTTTTCTTAATCAAGATCTAAACTCCATCGGTGGCCTCCAAAATCTGATTTTGAAACTGTCTTTTCAAAGTCTTTCAAAACTGATCTTACTGCTTCCAAAGTCTACAAAATCTGATTTATTTCATTAATATTTGACTCCACAAAGAAATCTGACTTCACTCTGCAAGTGCCTCTTTTAAAATCTGATGTCTTTCTAAAGAATATCTGATTTCAAAATTTGACAATAAACCCTCCAGGAAAGCCTTTCCTAAAAATTTTGCAATAAAATATTATACATTTTGTCTCATTCTTCTGTGCATATCTGATTTCATTTGCCCCTTCAAAATCTGACCTTTCTTGTCTTTTACTTTATTCTCTGACTTCATTCTGAAGAAACAAATCTGATCTTACCTTGCACAAATATGATTTCTCACTGTCTTTTCACCGTGAATTCTTTTATAAATATGGTATGATCATTAAGATTTTTGTGAAAATCTAATTATATTCTACCTCTAAGAAAGTTCTACAAATCTGACTCCAAAATCTGATATTATTTGCCTGAAAAAATCTGATTTTATCCTCTGAGAAACCCTCCGGGAAAGCTTTGTCAGATTTTTGAAATAAAACATTTTACAAAATATGCAAAAGATTATATTTTTAAGTCCCTTTAACCTTTGAATCTTATGCATTTTTGTCTTTGAAAATTTTCACTTTATACTTTAATATGCCCAGATTTCACCAATTTTTGACATGTGGCATAAGCTGGTTAGCTGCTCATAACTGGTCTTTAACTATGCTTTAACCCTGGGTAACCTTTTCCACTTTGTCTCCAAGTCTCTGAACTTTTCACCTAACCATGGTTAGATTTGGAGACATGGAGACTAGCATCAGTCTCCAAGTCTCATAATGTATTTGACTTAACATTTTATGTTCGGCGATCTGGTGACTAACCTTAGTCTCATTGTCTCTAAAACTTTTCACTCTAACTGCCACCTTCTCATGACCACATGAAAACATCTGGTTATTTATCCTCAT
Organism: Thuja plicata; assembly: GCA_018584345.1. Classification (NCBI taxonomy): domain Eukaryota; kingdom Viridiplantae; phylum Streptophyta; class Pinopsida; order Cupressales; family Cupressaceae; genus Thuja; species Thuja plicata. The sequence goes on from MU227172.1 coordinate 412,547, forward strand.
CTGGTGACCACGTGACCACACTCAGTCTCCAAGTCTCCAGATCCTTTCACATTAACCGCTAGCATTCGTCGACCTTGCAATTGGCGGTTAACTCTGGTCGCAGCAGTTATCTTCTACATCTGGTGACCTCGCGACTAACCGCTAGCAGTCAGTCGCTAGATCTTGGCAGTTATCTTCCTTGACGGTCAACTTCTGGTGACTACCCGACTAGACACCATGTGTCACTTTCATCAAAATTTACTTCCCTTCAAAATTTGGGCACAGAAACTGAGGTGTCGGATGACTAGGCGCGTGCATGGAGAGCCTCCTCTTCTTCCTTCAAATTCATATGTTCTTGTTTTGGCTTATAAAGCTTCCAAATTCTGTAGTAGGAACAATGTGGGACTAAATCCCTCCACTCTTTTAGCATTTTCAAATTTTGGGCACCCAAAATTATGGGGCCCACCTCTGTTGCAACTCCCAGCCAAGAGGGCTCGCCTAGAGCCTCTGAGCTCTTATTCTTATTTCATAGACAATGTGTTTTGGTATATAAATGTAAAAATTTATCATGCACAACAGATGTGGGATAACTCATCTCCATTGTTTTCAAGATTTTGGAGCTGCCTGTAGAAACTGCTTGCCAATGGAGCTGCCTGTAGAAACTGCTTGCCAATGGAGCTGTTTTATTGTAGATGGAAACCATAAACATGTTCTATAGGTCAAGGCACCACTCTTCATGGTTTCACATTTTAAAATTGCATTTGACATTAAACATTTTTGGCTTTTACATTTTGTTCAGCCTCTCTAATATGTTGCGCAATGTTTACTTTCACATATCAAGCAGAGCATTCCACTTGGTTTCAAAACTTAGCAATATGCATTTTGCTCCTTGATCTCCAACGTACTCCCTCTATGGTTTCATATTTGCACAATTTCAAAACAAAACATCTTAAAAAAATCCTCCTCCAATGCTTGCGCAAGTTGCTGGCAATGCAGACTTCAAAATCCCTTTGTTTGAAATCCTCCATTAAACAGAGGTTTTAAAAAATCATCGCAGACTCCTCTATACGCTGCGCAAGAATGTTGGTAATGCTTTGTTTGAAAATCTCCATCAAAAACCAGCGCAGGAACTTGGTGGTGAGGATTACATTTCAGAATGTTTACAATTTCTCCAAAACCACTCCTTCATTGCTGCGTATCATCTCATACAATGGTGTATGAATAGTCTGTAAAACTTTGAAAAATTCTCCACCCAGTTATACGTTCAACACACCCCCTTCTGGATATACTATTAGTAATGTCTCTTTTAAATAAAAATCTCCATATTGCTCCACGGGAGTACTTTAATGTTTATATCTAATACTTTATGCTAGTAAATAAGTCCCAGGCATTAACTATGTTTTAAAACAATCTCACTTATTTCACAGCCAATGATTGCAATTGGAAGTGTTAAGTTTGTCTTTAATAAATTCTCTATTTAACACTTTGCATATTTGCATTTGACTGGGTAATGTGCAGCCTCCTCTCCATATTGCTACACAACCATTAATGTGATACTAATTGCCTTTAAAACACTTCTTTTTCCCTTTAGTGCAAATACTGAATTTAGCTTGGCAGTGTATTTGTCTATGCTGCTGGATTCCTCTTTGTGCTTCTCACAATATGATTTGGTGTTGCAGCTCCACACAATCCTCTGACAATCAATATACAGGTAGCTTATATGGTTTGATTAATTAGCTACCATTGTATGACTAGTTCATGGAATATTTTAAGCTTCTCCCTGTTGTAGTCACATCCAAGGAGAACTTGAAGATGCATGTATCATGTAGAGCTCCATATCTGTCTTATTATCATCAAAGGAGATGATGGGCTAATGAAAGCTAATCATTGTAAAAGGTTACAGCCTTGAAGATATTAAATATATTAATCACACCCCATCATTTACTTCTTTCACCTTACAATATTCAATCATATACCTTGTATCCGCAATACACCATGTTTTCCAATCCTTTGTACACTCTTAAAGTTGACCCTTCTCCATTTTTTTATGCTCCTTGGTGTTTCAATTTATAGTTCCAATGCCTTGAATATGTCTTCACCTTTTCAGGTAAAGAAAACTATGCAAATTATCTCAAGACATCAAACAAGCAACTTTGCAATCACTTTTGCAAACTGAACCTTTAAATGACAACTGGCTTCCAGAACTGGTCTCAAAAATTTACTGAAACAAGTAATCTAACTCTCGCATTTGACAAAAAGATTCATTCATTACCATTGAATACACATGCAGAAAGGCCTTGCCAGATTCGTCCTCAGGCACAAGATATAACAGTGCAAACTTAGCCTTTCAGAAAACTTGTGTAGGTGCAAATGCTGAAACAACATAAATCTCATCTGGATCAGTTATTGCAAAATCACTAAATCACATTTTGAAACTTCACTATCAAGTCAGACAGTACATTCACTTGCAATAAGAAATATGTCATGGTCGGTTCCTGAAAACATTTTTTAGACAAAAATTTATCACTCTTGCAAAATGACCATTCAACAAATTTGATTCCATTCTGCACTGCAAACTGAATAAACTGGCTCTGAAACTGAACTTGCAAACCCATCAAAAAGATCCTTCAGAATTTCAACCTCTAGAGCCTGATTGAATGTAATATGTAGAACAAGAATCCTTAATTAACTTCCTCTAAAAACAAACTATTCAACTGATACCAAACTGCAAATGTTAGCATCTTAACACTTTTTTGAATTTTAACATAGTGAAAAAGTAGAAACTGAATCTGGAATTAGCATGGAGAAGCAATCAACTAGATTGGTCAAAGTTTGGGAATCTTCAGATGAGTTCACTCCTAGGTATACAATTCAGATCAAATTTCAATTATGTCTGACCTCGAACGGGGTGAAAATAGAGAAAGTACAAAGTAGGTCACTTAATTCTGAATTCAGCATTTTCAGTGAAACTTTAATAAATTAGAAATGGAAAGGCTCTAGAAAAGTGAATAACTGGATTGGCAAGAATCTGTAAATCCTCAGGTGAGTACAAACTTATGTTTGCAATATGAGGGATAGCTCAATTATCCAAAATGTTCACCTGGGTATAGATTTTCAAGACCTCAAAGTGGACAACTTAGCAATTCTGTACTTGAAAAATTAGGAAATCAGAATTATTCACCAATGGAATGGTTCTAGAAAACTTGTCATCTAATTTCATAGGGATCTGAAAATTGGAAATATTGGTTCATTGTCATGCTTACAATACCTGGGAACACACCATGATGTCATACCTATCCATCTGATCAAAGATGCAGGCCTTGAAAATAAGGTATTCAGAAATCTGCATTCAACAACTTTTGGAAACTTAACAAAGTGCCAACAGAATCAGACTGGAAAATTGCTCAAATGGTTTCATCATGATCTGGAAACTGGAAAATATAAATTATGTGACCACCAGAACATAGTACAAAATGAATTTTCTCAATTGAATCAACTGGTCAAAAGTTATAACTTGTCAAACTGGGCTATTCAGATTTCTGAGCAGGACAAAGATGCAAATAGTTATGAGCAACCAACTTTAGGGAATATGGAAACTTATCAAATGGATTGATAATGACCTGAGATCTAAATATAATCTCTCTGATATGCATGCAACACATTCCCAAAGTAGTGACTTATGAAACTCAACAGGGTACAGGATATTCAGAAGCAAACTAGGCCCCAAACAGCAAAATGACACTTCAACAAAATGCAAATTTAGGTGACCCCCTCAAAATGACTACTCCCTAAACATGTCAGATTTGGAATTTAGGAGTTGGAACCCACTGTATATGTGAAATGAAAGGTACTAAAACTTCTTCCCAACTGGTACCTCATGAAAATCATCCGGGTACCCTCACAAGCATTCTAACTGAGCCTTCTCACACAAAATTTTCAAGGGTACTTTTCTTAAATGAAAAAACTTAACATGGTCACTCCAAATTTGTTCCAAATTTAGGAGTACCAACACATGTAACATGTTTATTGTTCAAAAGAAATGGTTTCCAATCCTTATTGATGCTAATGTTCTCTTTAATGTAAAATGGTGTTTTCGACAAAACTAAAAATACTTTCATCAACTTTGTCGGCCTAACATTTCCTTGCACATATCCATTTTCATATTTTATTTTTGTTTTAGTTTGACTACAATTGTTCTTGTCTGATCTATTTCTCTAGGCAATGCTTTTTTGTACTCTATCAAAATCAATAGGAACATTAATGATTGTGTCATTCAAACCAAATCACACTCTTTTATATCCCAATTATTTGGTCTGTGCTAAAGTAATACACAAAGAAACAAACCTTTATTCACGTTTGGATTCAATTAGATAATCCACCAGTATAATATAGGAATTTAGATATTCTGGAAGTCATTGGAAAAAAACTTGGAATCTTTCTTAAATCTTATTTTTCCATTAAAAGTAAAATTCCTAGGCTATGTGTATTATTTGATACACAAAAGGATTTTCCTTCTTTCAAAATTATGTCAAAATTTGGAACTTAGATTCAAAATATATCATATGATTAGCAATGAACAACAATTAAAGGGTAGATTTTACAATAACTCAATAGGGAAAGAAGAAACTTGGATTAAGAAGGTTAATATCATAGTAGAGAGCTATAGAGTGGAAGAGGAGTGGAGGTATTTAAGGGGGAGCCCTTTTACTTTACTTCCATAAATTATAACAAAAATTACTGATGTGGAGGAGAGTTCTTATGGAGCGGCCATATGAGAATCCAAATGCTTTTCATACAAAATCCTATTGTTTTTGTGAAATCTATTCTGGAATTGAGTTCACTATTTGAAGACAATAGATGAATGTTGGCTTCTTATTGGAGGCTCTCAAGGAGAGCATGTGATTGAAGAAATTATTTTTTTCATTAGTATGCACAGGGAAACAATTTTGGACCATTAGTAACACTACAGCAAAAGACAAGTTTTAGTTCAGACCGAAAGTGCTAAGTATAGAGAAGGAACACCGATAGTGTAAACCGAAAGTGCAACCCAAAAATGTTGAAGTGCAAAATGACAAAGATGAAAAGAAGAGGAACCTAATAGAGAAAGGGAACCCGACAGATATTTCACAGAAGGAACACCGACAACTAAAAACAGAGAAACCCAAGCATCAAACACTGAAAGTCAGTTATATCCTAAGAAATGTGGATTTAACTTTCGTGTCAGATAAAACACTTATGTTTTATATTTAGAGTTTTCATTTGATTTAAAACCATTTCTTGAGGAACAAGAAAGATAATTGTAATTTTTTAAATCAGTCTAACTGATTAAAAAGATGCAAACTAGGAGATCAATGTCAAGTTGTAAACCTTTGATCATAGAGTTATCTTTGTAATACATGAAACTGAATTAGGTTAATCTATTGTATAAATAGATTTGTAATCATTCATTTTAATACATATGATGAGAGGATGAAAGTAGAAAAGGAGCACATCTATGGACTAGATTAAGAGTTTCAAGAAGGAACAACAAAATATGAATTAGGTTATCAAGAACCAGATTCAAGGCTACCGAGCAACATAGGTATTAATCAATCACATTAGGTGATACTTTGTACATGTGATTTTAATGGATCTGTAATCAAAAATTGAATATTGCATACACTTAGGTCAATGAGTACTTTTGTCTACATTCTAATAAGTGTATAAAATAGAAGAAATCCTTTCAAGAAAGGTGGATCTAACAATCCTTTGTAAATATCTTAACCGAGTGCAAACTAAACAGTGTTGTTAAAGCTCTTAACAAAGTAGACATTAACAAGTCTCCACATAATACTCCTAATAGGGTAGATCATCAGAAGTGATCAAATTGTAAGCCTTAAGTGACCCCTTCCAATCTGCAGATAGTGAAGTTTTTGTGGGTACCATCCCCACCGCAGTTTTTACCTTCTAACAAGGGTTTTCTGCGTTACCATATCTTGTGTTTGATGACATTATTTTTCCATTAGTATGCAAAGAACAATTTTGGTAAACATACACCGAAAGACAGAACAAAGAACAAACTAAAAATGCAGATATCAAAGATCACCGAAAAAATTCTAAGTACAAAGAAAATCGACGACACAATTTTGTGTGTAAACCAAAAATTTAAAATGGAAAGGATGAAGAGGAGCCCAAAAGTGGAACCCGACATGAAGGACATAGTGCAAACCAATAGAACAATAAAAGAGGAACCCGAGAGATATTTCAAGCAAGGAACACCAAGAAATAGACTAACTGACTTCAGAGCATAACCGACCAATAGAAACCAAAGTCAGTTGTAGCCCGCAAAAAGTGGATCTGACTTCCACGTCAGATAAAAAAATCTTATTCTATTTATAGATTCTTGATTTGTTTTTAAAACCATTTCTTTAGGGACAAGAAACATTAATGTAAGTGTTTTAATCAGTCTAACTTATTTAAAACACATAGACTAGGAGATCAAGGTAAAGTTGTAAACCTGTGATCTTAGAGTTAATATTGTTTTACGTGAAACTTGATTAGGTCAATCTATCTTATAAATAGATGTTGTAATCATTCATTATTAAGGATGTGAGAATGAAAGAGAGGATTAATGAAGCATATGATCACATCTATGGATCAGACTGAAAGTTTCAAGAACCAGAATAGTAGAAGGTGAATTTGGTTAGCAAGAACCAAGAACAGAGACTACCAAGCATCAAAGGTATTATTCAATCACATTAGGTGATTTACTTATACATGTAATCTTAAATGGATCTGTAATCAACAATAGGAGATTGCATACACCAGGTCAAATTTTAATTTGCTTAAATTCTAACAAGTGAAGCAAAGTGTAAAAATCATTTTAAGGAAGGTGGATTTAACCATCCAATTATAAATCTCTTAACCGAGTGCACACTAAATAGTGTTGCAAAATCTCTTAACTGAGTAGAGTTTAATAGGTCTCCATAGATACTCTTAACAAGGTAGATCATCAAAAGTGATCAAATTGTAAGCCTTAACCGACCCCTTCCAATATGCAGATAGTGAATAATTTATGGGTGCCATCCCCACCGCAGTTTTTACTTCCTAACAGGAGTTTTCTGTGATATCATATCTTGTGTTATGTGTCAATTAATTTCATGAATGTTTCTATGAATTTTCACATGTTTGATTAACTTTATGAATTGATAAATATTACGTCAAGATAGCATAGAACAAATGGTTGGATAAATAATTGATTACCTAAAGGATAAAGGTTAAAAGATACAAAAGTTTTAGAGGTGTTGATTCACCCCTCCCCTCTTAGTACACACTTCCCATTAATTCCAATAATTTGTATCAAAGCTAAGTCTCTTATCTAGAAAATATTAAAGGCTTAAGAGAAAAGATCATACAATGGAGAAGTATATACTTGACAAGAGTATAGAGAATCAGAAGCTATAAATTCGGATCTTCTATGAGAAGTATAAAGAAGCTAGAATCAAGATGAGACATCTGTTAGATGAAAGAAAGATTATGGCATCTCACTGTAATGAAATAGATTACCATGAGGAAGAGATACAAGATTTCTTTGAATCTTCTGGATCAAATAAAAGCAAAGAATCAGACACATCAGAAGAAAGTATCACAAGCCTAAATGAAATCAATCAACATCTGGATGAACAAGTGAAATATCTACAAATCGGTCAAGAGACATAGATGGTAAGAATGATTGATGTCATGAACAGTGCTAGACAAGTTGAGCAAGAAAGAACACTAGCTATTGATGATAGAAGGAAGATTACTGAAAAGCTACAAGAGAAAGAATATAAAATATAAAGACTAACAGAGCATCATCATGAGATTACAAATCAAATTATTCTTATGAGTCAAGAGGAAAATAGAATGAATGTTGAACTCATTGGAAGAATAGAAGATATCAGTGAGCTAAGGGAAGAAAATTAAAAGTTGAAACAAGAACTCAGAATTCAGCAGCAACATAATGAAATTATCAATAAAACTAAAGAAAGCAATAAAAGAATGGATGATTTTCTAGATGGACAACGAAGAATCAACAACAACACTAGTCTAGGATTTACCGAGAATGGAGAATCACCCAATAAAGTTGATCCAAAGGATGTCTATTCAAATCCAAGACCAAGAAAGATGACATGCAATCACTGTGGAAAGCAAGGCCACACATCAAATGTATGCAGAGGAAAAATGAAAGGTATTCCTAAATCCCATCTTCATTCATTTGATTTTGTTATAAATATAATAAGAAAGGACATAAAGAATATGAATGTAAGTCTGAGATGAAACAACGAAAGAAGGAAACCTACATGGAAAAATACTGTCCTACATGCAAAATGAATGGGCACACAACTCTTGAATGCTGGAAGAAGAAAAAGTAAGCATGGAAGCCTAAAGGTCAAGAAAATCCCTATCAACTGAAAAGAGTTGGTAACCAGTATGTATGGGATTACAACACATGGAAAAATTGTATATCATGTAGAAGATTTGGTCACATTGATGCAAACTGTATGAGATAGTGGACAAGAAAGTTTAGAGGCTGGACTAACCCTGGAATGACATGCTTACACTATCACAAAGTTGTTCATCTCAAGAAAGACTACAGAGACTGAATGATAGAGACCAGCACATTTCCCAATGGAAACACCATTGAAGACATCCAGAGGATGAGAGACAAAATGTGGAGGAAAGCTTCAAATAATGATGAAGCTGGACTGAGCAATACAAATGGTGACACCCCATCCAATGGATCTGGTGACATCACCATCCCCACCTAAGCAGAACAAGTAAGTATGGAACTGCATTACACTAAGTAGTATTTTACATCAGTTCCATAATATGTTGCTAAAATGCCAAATTAGCATAAGTAAAGATGCATCATGATATTACTTGCTAAAATCTATGATAACTATTCTATTGGGAAATACATACCAAAATCCATCAGTAAACACTCAAAGCTGAAACTACCTACACTTACCAAGCATCATAGGTTAACATGTAAAAGAAGAGTTGCTAGTGTAAACTGAGACTCATCGGTAATCAAGAAAGTTGAATGAGTTATGTTTGCAAAACACTAAAACTCATCGGTAAAAGAAAAGAGTTAGATGACTGCCCCAAAGCATCACATTGTCACCAAAGAGAGAAGTTAATTTTCAAACCGATGACTCCATCTTCACACAGTGAGGAGTGGTTGAGCATTAATGAATCAATTTTAGGGAAAACTTCTATAAAAGGGTGATAGAAGGGTTTCATTATTCACCAGCAAACAAAGCAGAGTGATGAGAGTGAAATTTGAGAAGACAGTGATAGGATCACAGAGGGACTTCAACTCGACCCAGAGAACTCAAATAGATCATAAACCACTACAGGAGTAAACAGTAAGTTCATACGATAACTGAGAACTCTATTTTATGCATTCATATAAAGCCCTAAATATCTGAAACAAAGGCCACGACTTCAAGAGCCATCAAACTGAAGAACATCAAGAAGGATGAGGTTAAAATCATTAAGAATTCTACTTTTGAGGAACCCCAATACAAGATTTTCCCTGAGGTTGCATCACAACCCGACAATGCTGGAGCATTCTCACGAATACCAACTAGGGTTTTTCTCGTAGATGATGTGTGAGCATACATCCACTACAAGATTGCAAAAATTGGTGACTTAGAGGTGGAACAAGCTTTCAAGAAGCTATGTAATGAGGATGGATCCATAAAAGATGAACAGAAACACATAGAGGTCAAAGGGCTCACTAATTCCCTATTGTTCCCAAAGGTATCTAAAACCAAGTGGATTTGGTTAGTACTGAGCCAAATTCACAACCAAAAGCTATAGCTGGATGAGCCTAAAATGATAACTTGAAATATTATTCATCCTGTCACCGGTTACCCTGTAACTGATAAGGTAAAGGCATTGAAACATTCACCCAAGGCTGAGATTGAAAAGAACATAGGAGCCAAATGTGATGGCAGAGGACTGAAGGTATCCACTATTACCGATATTGAATTGAAATTTGGAGCATGTGTCCTAGGTTAAAAATTCTTTCAAGCTAGCAGGATAAACAACATAGCATCTGGAGTAGTGGATACAACTTATAAGATTGTAAAGAAAGGTACTTAGTTGGATCTGTCGAAACTCCTACTTAACCAGCTAGAAGAAAAATTGAGAGCAATAAGAAATGGAAAGACAAATACATGTAAGTTTGGCTTACTTATCATGTGCATTTTATTTTACTTCCAAGAATCTTTTCTATTAGTAGATGTAAAATACGATACCACAAGACCAGTCACCATGCAGATTAGTGAATACATAACATCACTGGGAGACAACTTTCAAACATTCATGGATGAGTACTTTATAGGATTCAAAGACCAAATGCAGAAAAGAGTAAGGATCCCTGAGCAACTTATTGAGAAATTCAAGAATGATATATGTTTTATGGTTGACACCGACCACACATACATCAAACCTATTGTACAAAGGATAGCATGGTTACAACCTTTGGAATATGAGGTAATTATTGATCAAGCATCCAATGCAATTGATGCATTGATAAATGAACCATTAGACAAGACAACCAAAGTTTAGAACTTATGAGGAGGCCAAATCAAGAATCAAAATTGGCTTGGTTGTAAATAAAATTGACAGGAAGAAAGATAAAATGGTTAAAAATTTAAACAAAAGACTGTTGGTTAATGAGGAGGAAACTGGACAAAAGGAAGAAACTGAAGGACAGTCACCCGTCAGTGAGGCTAAGAAGGTAAGTGAATCTGAGTCTACAAAGTCAGAAAATCCATTACCAACACCAACAAAGAAGCCAATAACCATAGTTGCTTCAAGGACAAGAAGCCAAACAGCTAAAGACTCAAGTCTTTCACCCTTGAAGAAAGGACAGGTAAGAACCTACAAGAGGAAACCAACTACATAGAAAAGAGGGCCTATAAAGAGAAGGAAGTTCATTGGAACTAGAGAAGATATTGAGGACACAGAACAAGATGAAGGTGTTCAAGAAGAAAAGAGCAAGATACCTGAAATAGTTGATGAGGTATGTGCACACATTATCAAATTAGGTAATGCAAATAGTAGGAAGGTCAAGCAATGATTAAAGTTGTATCCCATGGATCAAAATAAGATTGAGGAGGAAATCATTGAAATGATGTACATATACCATTACCTCCCAATGCAACTGGCAGACATAATTCCCAAAGAACTTCAAGATAGACTATCGGCAAGATGGACTTTTTCCTTGCACTCTGAGAAAGAAATCAGGGAAAGAGCCCTAGTATCAATCATGCATCTTGAATCCAAAATGAAGGAAATAAAAGAAATGATGAAGGCTCATTCCAAAAGGTTCTCACCAAAGATGAGAGCCTACCAAGTGCTAAAAGGATGTCTACTAGAGTTAGACCAAAAACATGAAGCCGAATGGAGAAAAATACTTAATATTCCTGAAAAGGAAACAAGTCCTAAGCCACAGAGAGCTCCAACCAAGAATTAGGAAATCAAGAATGTTCAAGCCACTGAGGAAACAAAACCAATCATCATCATGTTGGGTTAAATGGGAAGTAGTACTGAGAGGGGAGGGGTGAATCAGTACCTCTAAATTTTTTTCATATCCTTTAATCATTTAACCTTTTTAATCAATTGCATATCCATTGAATCTGATCTACACTATATTTGTCTATGTTATATCAATTCATAACATTAATAAACATGTGATTCATTCATAGAAACATTCATGAACATAATTGACACATAACACAAGATATGATATCACAGAAAACTCCTATTAGGAAGTAGAAACTGTGGTGGGGATGGTACCCATAAAACTTCACTATTTGCATAATGGAAGGGGCCAGTTAAGGCTTATAATTTTGATCACTTCTGATTATCTACCATGTTAGGAGTATCAATGGAGACCTATTAAAGTATACTCTGTTAAGATCTTTTAGCAACACTATTAAGTGTGCACTTAGTTAAGAGATTTGATATTGGACTGTTAAATCCACCTTTCTTGAAAGGAATTTTTACACTTTTCTCCACTTGTTAGAATGATAGAAAATTACAAATTGACTTGGTAAATGAAATCTCCTATTGCTAATATATATCCTATGTAGTTCACATAAAAATATTATCACCTTAACTGTGACTGAATAATACCTCTGATTATCGGTTTCCTCTGTTCTTAGTTCTGCTAACCAAATTCTTCTTTTTCTATTATGGTTCTTGAAACTCTCAATTAAATATATAGATGTGTTCATTCTATTCTCCTCTCTCTTACACACACATTCTAAAGAATGATTACATCATCTATTTATAGATGGATTGACTTCATCAAGTTGTGATAAAAACAATGTTAACTCTAAGATCAGGTTTACAACTTACACCTAGCTCTCCTAATCTATGTGTTTAAATCAATTAGACTGATTAAAACACTTACATTAATGTTTCTTGTCCCTAAAGAAATGGATTTAAAAATAATTAAATATCATATAAATAGAATACCCTTTCTTTATCTGACGTGAAATTCAGATCAACTTTTTGTGGGCTGCAACTAACTTTCGGTTCTGTCTGTCAGTCACGCTTGACTGTCCTTCAGTTTTTACCTTTGGTTGCAATGTATTTGTTTTGTCGGTCTGCACTATAACTTGAATTTTGGGTTCCTCTATTGGGTTCCACTTTATCTTTCAGTATTGTGATTTTCGGTTTACACACTACCTTGTGTCATCGGTTCTCTCTGTACTTAGTCATTTTTGGTGATCTTCTAATTTGATCTTCAGTTTGCTCTTTACTATCTTTCAGTGTAAGATTACCAAAAGTGTTGTTTGTATACTAATGAAAAATTAAGGTCATCAATCTCCCCCTTTGACATTAGTATAAAAAATTGATATATTCAAAATACTAACAAAATGTTAAGTATATACAAAATATATAATCCTTAGTCATTTAATGACTCCCCCTATGTATATGCCGGTATATCTGTACATATGATATATTTTCCTTCTCCATATCATTGTCCCTTTATGAATACACATACATATCTACCTTTTTCCCATCTAAATGAATGTACATAACATTTTCTTTGATATTTTGTACAATATATCATTTCCCCCTTTATTTGTTATTAAGGGCAAAGATTATTTACCTTAGAGCTTATAAAAAATGTGTGAATGAAAATAATTCATGTCTTCCATCATTTTCTCCCATTGCTCTCTTAGGTTTTCTAGAGACATATGCTAAAGTGTTATCTTTGAATGCATATCATAGATTCTTTTTGCTACATCCATCTCGGGAGTTCCTATCAGTTGCCTTGCAGAACTGATATGCTATTGTAGCAGTGTAAGATTTGGTAGAAGTTGAGCCTGTAGCTTAGTTACTTCTTCTTTGAAACGTGTCTCTGCCACCCACAACTCCTTCCTTAACCATTTTACCTCAATGATCTTTTCATAATGCAGTTTGACTACATTGTCTCCATCTGTGGTTAAGCTACTAGCACTGTTTGCTAGATCTGTATCTAGCTTTGTAGTATTGTCACTATTTTCCTTAGTGAAATTTTCTATTGTGCTCAACTTTTGAATTAAGGTTATAGCTTCAGATATGATGGGGTCTAATTCAAATATGAATTCTGATAGCTTTACCTTATTCTCTGCCACTTCTTGGCTGATGTTCTCTAAGAGCTTTTGTTGGTATTTCATTTCTGCTCTCTCCTCAATTTCCTTCTCAACATCAATGTTTTGAGTTGTCATTGCGTCGGTGAGGGTAGCTAGTTGATCAAGTATAGGCTTTCTTTGATCAATATCAACATTGGGTACAATTTGATGTAGAATGTCCCATGTCTCTAGTACCATGGAGTCCCTATGCTAGTTCTTCAGCCTTTATTGCAATGCCTTCCTTTGGCATATCTCTCCATATTCTTGTAGTGCATCCATGTCAAGTGTAGAGGGGTCACACTTTGGTATTTCAACAATTTCATCTAGTGTAACCTCTAACTTCTTATTCTTCTTCTTCTTCTTCTTTTTCTTCTTCTGTGACTTAGTAGAATGTAGCACCATTGCTAATTTCTTAGCCTTTTCTATTGTACTTGATGATGTGACCTATTGTGCTTCTTTCTGTTGCTTGGCATCAGTTTCAGCTCGTCAGGTGTTTGCATACGTCTCCACATTCACCTTAACATTGTCGGTAGCATCTTTGTCTATTTTCTCAGGAGTTCCATCTTTTGGTTTGTCTCCTTCATCGATGTCCTTTACATCATCTACCTTGGTGTTCTCATTATTTTCTTGAGTTTCCACATCTTTGTCCTTATCTCCTTCTATAACCTTGTTAGTGTTAGTTACATCTTGAGTATCTCTGATGTTTTTCTGACCATCGGTTTTGTCTTTATTTTCTTCTTCTCCTACATCCTTTGGAGTTCCCTTGTCAGGTGATTTACTTGTTTCTTGCATGATATTGATAGCTTGTATCAATATTGGTAACTTTCCTGGAATGTTCACCTGTATACTATCAATTGTTGTATCCTGTTCATCAGTTCTATCTTTTGCAACAGTGAAATCTTCATCCTTATTGATTTGTTCTGTTGGGTCATCAGTAATGTCAATGACATTGGTATCCACAATGTTGTCATTTGTGGTATCATCCCATGTTTCATTTGCCACATCTGCAGTCTTATTCCCTATTTTATCATCTTCTTCTTTATCCAGCTCAATGGATGTATCATCACGAGTTTCCTTATCAACATCTTGTTGTTGAAGGTCTTTGTTGGGGTTGTCTTTCTCAACTGGTCTGTTCATGATTTGCACCATTTCTTATGGATATCCTATTCAAGTTCAATCAAATTGCCTTCAAGAACTTTATATTCCCTTATCTTTGGTGAGAATTCCTTTTTGTGTTTCTCCATCATCTCTTCTATCTCTACCTTTCTAGATTTAGGTGGCATTAGAGAAAAAAGTACTCTCTCTGATTTCTTTCTCATTTGTCAAAGAAAATGTCAAACGGGTGAATAATCTATCCAAGAGTTCCTGTGGAACATAACTTCCTTCAAATTTCATGGGTACATATTTGAAGTTATACATTTTAGCTATCATGGCTTCCCCAATTTTTTTCTGATCTTCTTGATTTCTTTTCCCCTATTTTCTAATGTGTGGATCTGTAATGGATCCAAAATTTGCAATATAAACACAAATTTCATCAATAGTGTCAAGTTCTTTTACCTTGACATTTTCTACCCCTAAGGCTTCATCTTTCTTGGTGTCTTCTATGTCCTCTCGGGTTCTGATGTATTTTATACCCTTCTTGTTTTGTCCTCTTTTCAGTGTTGGAGCTTTCCTTTTGTAAGTCTTGACTTTTCCTTTCTTAAGAGGTGAAGGAGTAGACTCTTTGGAGATTTGGATTCTAGTCCTTGAAGTAGTTGTAGTTCTTGGTTTCTTTGATGGTGGAGGAGGTGGAAAATCTGACTTTGTTTCCTTGGAGTCATTCTTTTCTTCATCTTTACCGATAGACACTTGTTCTTTGGTTTCCTCCTCTTGTTCAATTTCTTTAGCCTGCTCAGCTTCTTCCTCATCTACTGATAGAATCTTCTTGAGATTCTTTACCATTTTGTCCTTCTTTTTGACTATCTTCTTGACAACTAGGTCTGATTTAATTCTTGACTTGGCTTCTTCATATGTGCCAAACCTTGGTTTCTTTTTTTCTAGTGGTTTATTGATTAAGGCATTAATTTCCTTTGTTGCAAGATCAATGTTGATATCATATTCCAGTGGTTGCAACCATGTTGTCCTTTCTACTATAGGTTTGATGTAAGTATGATCTATGTCAACCATGAAGCATATCGCATCCTTATATTGCTCGATGAGTTTCTTGGGGATTCTTACCCTCTTTTGCATTTGGTCTTTGAATATATTAAAGTATTCATCCATGACTATTTCAAAGTTATCTCCTAGTGCAGCTATGTGCTCACTGATTTTTATGGTGACTGGTTTGGTGCTGTCCCATTTCACATCTCCTACCAATGGGAAATTTTCTTGAAAATAGAAGAAAATACACATGATTAGTGAGCCAAAATTATAGTTGTTTGACTTTGCATTCCTGATTATCTTTAGATATTCCTTCAACTGATTCAGGAGTAGCTCAGATAAGTCCAACTGTGTACCTTTCTTCACAATTTTGTAAGCTATGTCCACAACACCTGATGCAATACTATTTAATCTACTAGCCTGGAAGAATTTGTAACCCAATACACATTCACCAAACTTAATCTCATCATTAGTTATTGTTTTTACTTTCAATCCACGGACATCCCATTTGGCTCCAGTCATCTTTTCGGTCTTTTCCTTCGGTGGATTCTTTAGTGCTTTTACTTTATAAATTATGGGGTAACCGATGACCACATGGATGACATCTCAGGTGATTTCCTTCATTTCATCCAATCATAACTTTTTGTTATGCATTCTTCTTAGTACTAACTGAATCCAATCGGTTTTGAAGACCTTTGGAAACTTTAGGGCATTGGTAAGCCCTTTTAGCTCATTGTGTTTTTTCTTTTCCTTAAGTGTTCCATCATCGTTACAAATCTTCTTGTAAGCTTCTTCTACCTCTGACATTCCAATCTCTGCAATCTTGTAGTGTATGAAGGATCAGACATCTTCAACCAACAAAACCCTAGCTAGAATGTGCAAAAATGCACCAACATCGTCAGGTTGTGAAGCAACCTCCGGATGGATCTTATAATTGGGTTCCTCACATGTAGTGTTCTTGATGAGTTTGAAATAATCTTTCTTTCCATTCTTAGATTTCATAGATCATGAAGTTGATGCCATTTTTAGAAAATTAGGGCTTCTGCATAAATGCATGAAAACAAAGTTGTCAATCTTGAAGAACTTACTTTTTATGCTTGCAAATATCTCTGAACTGATTTGGAGTGCTTGGAGGTTGAGTCATGATTTCTCTGTAGCTTGGTTTCTTTCTTCTCAAAAATTTCCTTTTCTCTCTTTGATTTGGGTGTCATGAAAAATGAAACATTCTGATACCTTATTTATATCTATTTCCCTAAAACACGTGTCATAAATTCTCACCAACTTGTCGGTGTCTAAAGACTGAGTTCATCGGTGAAGACTTTAATTCCATCAGTGACACTTACAACATTTCAGAGAAGTCAATGTTTACTTTTCTTTTACCGATAGGTTTCGGTAACACAGATAGTCTTTTTCATGTGCTTGTTTACCAATGAGGCTTGGTCAATACTAACAAATTTTTCTTTTAACTGACGCTTCTCGGTAAATGTAGGCAGTCTTTAATTTTAAGTGTGTACTGACGAGTTTTGGTATATATACTTGAGGGTATAAATCTTTACATATTTCAACAAGTATAACCACGATGCATCTTTCTTATGATAATTTAGAATTATTTCATCATATTATGGAACTGATGTAAAGTAATAGCTTAGGGTTAATGTAGTTCCATACTTACTTGTTTTTCTTAGGTGGGGTTGGTAATGTCATCAGATCTATTAGATGGGGTGTCACCATTTGTATTGCTTGTTCCAGCTTCCTCATTGCTTGAATATTTTGTCCACATCTTGTCTCTAGCCCTCCAGATATCTTCAATGGTGTTTCCATTGGGATATGTGCTTGTCTCTGTCGTTCGATCTCTATAGTCTTTCTTGAGATGACCAACTTTGTGATAGTGTAAGCATGCCATTTCGGGGTTAGTCCAACCTCTAGAATTTCTAGTCCATAGTCTCATATAGTTTGCAGCAATGTGACCATATCTTCCACATGCTATACAATTTTTCCAAGTATTGTAGTCCCATACATACTGATTACCAACATTCTTCGGTTGATATGGAGTTTTTTGACCTTTAGGCTTCCATGCTTGCTTTTTCTTTTTCTACCATTCAAGGCTTGTGTGCCTATTCATTTTGCATGTAGGGAAGTATTTGTCCATGTATCTTTCCTTCTTTGGTTGATCCATCTTAGCCTTACATTCATATGCTTTATGTCCTTTCTTGTTACATTTATAATAAAATCTTATGAATGAAGATGTAGATTTAGGAATACCTTTTATTTTGCCTCTGAATATATTTGATGTGTGACCTTTCTTACCATAGTGTTTGCATGTAATCTTTCTTGGTCTTGGATTTTCATAGACATTCTTTGAATTGGGTTGATTTGATGATTCTCCATTTTTGGTAAAGCCTAGACCATTGTTGTTGGTGATTCTTCATTGTCCTTCTAGAAAATCATCCATTCTTTTATTTCTCTTCATCCTTTTTGATAACTTCATTATGTTGTTGTTTAGTTCTAACCTCATGCTTTAGTTTTTCATTCTCTTCTCTTAGTTCACCGACAATCTATATTCTTTCAATGTGTTCAACATTCATTCTGTTTGCTTCTCGACTCATAAGAATAATCTGATTTGTAAGCTCATGGTGATGCTCAACATGTCTTTGAATTTCAAACTCCTTTTCTTGTAGTTTCTCTGTAATCTTCCTCCTATCATCAGTAGCTAGTGTTCTTTCTATTTTAGCTTGTCTAGCAGATCTCATCACATCAATCATTCTTACCATTTGGGTCTCTTGACCGATTTGCAGGATCTTTATTTTCTTTTTCCGATGTTGATTGATCTCCTTTAGATTTGTGATGTTCTCTTCTGATGTATCTGATGCTTTGCTTGCATTTGATCTTGAAGACTCAAAGAAATCTGAAATCTCTTCTTCTTGATAATCCTTTTCATTTCTTTGAGCTGCCATAACTTTTCTTTCATCAAGCAACTGTCTTATGTTGATTCTAGCTTCTTTATACTGTTCATAGAACATCTGAATTTCAAGATTTTTGTTCTCAATATTTTTATCAAGTTTGTACTTCTCCATTGTATGATCTTTTCTCTTAAGCTTTTGAGATTTCCAAGAAGAGACTTAGCTCTGATACCAATTTTTGGGTTTAATGGGAAGTAGTACTGAGAGGGGAGGGGTGAATTAGTACCTCTAAAACTTTTTCATATCCTTTAATCAATTAACCTTTGTAATCAATTGCATATCCATTCAATCTGATCTACACTATCTTTGTCTGAGTTATATCAATTCATAACATTAGTAAACATGTGATTCATTATTAGAAACATTCATGAACATAATTGATACATAACACAAGATATGATATCACAGAAAACTCCTGTTAGGAAGTAAAAACTGCGGTGGGGATGGTACCCACAAAACTTCACTATCTGCAGAATGGAAGGGGTCAGTTAAGGCTTACAATTTTGATCACTTCTGATGATCTACCCTGTTAGGATTATTGGTGGAGACCTGTTAAAGTCTACTCTGTTAAGATCTTTTAGCAACACTGTTAAGTGTGCACTCGATTAAGAGATTTGATATTGGACTGTTAAATCCACCTTTCTTGAAAGAAATTTTTACAGTTTGCTCCACTTGTTAGAATGATAGAAAATTAAAAATTGACCTGGTAAATGCAATATCCTATTGCTGATGTAGATCCTATGTAGTTCACATAAAAATATTATCACCTTAACTGTGATTGAATAATACCTCTGATTATTGGTTTCCTCTGTTCTTAGTTCTGCTAACCAAATTCTTCTTTTTCTATTCTAGTTCTGGAAAATCTCAATTCAATCCATAGATGTGTTTGTTCTATTATCCTCTCTCTTACACACACATTATAAAGAATGATTACATCATCTATTTATAGATGGATTGACTTCATTGAGCTATGATAAAAACAATGTTAACTCTAAGATCAGGTTTACAACTTACACCTAGATCTCCTAGTCTGTGTTTTAAATTAGTTAGACTGATTAAAATACTTACATTAATGTTTCCTGTCCCTAAAGAAATGGATTTAAAAAAATTAAATATCCTATAAATAGAATACCCTTGCTTTATCTGATGTGGAATTCAAATACACCTTTTGCGGGCTGCAACTGACTTTCGCTTCTATCTGTCTGTCATGCTTGACCATCCTTTGGTTTTCACTGTCAGTTGCACTATATTTGTTTTGTCGGTCTGCACTCTAACTTGCATTTTGGGTTCCTCTGTTGGGTTCCACTTTATCTTTCTGTATTGTGATTTTCATTTTGCACACTACCTTGTGTCATCAGTTCTCTCTACACTTAGTCATTTTTGGTGATCTTCTAATCTGGTCTTTAGTTTTCTCTTTACTATCTTTTGGTGTAATCTTACCAAAAGTGTTGTTTGTATACTAATGTTAAATTAATGTCATCACATCATAGATGTTGAATTGGACAAGGAGGAGCTAGACACAAAAGGAAACAAGGATATAGACGTTGTAGATGAGATATGGTTGGACACCACTATGGAAAACATTGTGGACAACATAGTCATTGACATAACCGATGATCTAATGGAAGAAATACAAAAAGATGAAGATGTCACTATTACCAAGGATAAGACTGACGAACATGACACAACATTTGACACTTCACAGGTGAACATTTCAAGCAACATGCCAATATTGATGCAAGCCCTCAATATACTTCAAGAAAAAGACAAATCATTTGACAAAGATTCACGCATTCCCGAGGATGCAGGGGATGAAGGAAAGAAAGACAACACCGATGAACAAAATGTCATTGAAGACACTCATATTGTAAATGAAAATGACAAGATTATAGAAGGAGATTTACAACAAATATATGGAGACACTACTGAGTAGGATGGATATAAAAAGGAATGAAGTACATAACAATACCAATGAAGGAGCAAAAACAAAAGATGACATTCCTAAGGTAACTGAACAAGTTGCAATAGTTAATGTAAAGGTTGATGTGGAGACGTCTACTCAAAATTGACAAGTTGACACCAAAGTACAACAGAAGAAAGAGGCAAAACCACAAGTTACTTCATCCAGCACAACAGACAAAGCCAAGAAGATGGCTATGGTTCTATACTCAAGTGAAACTCAGAAGAAAAAGAAGAAATCCAAAAAGAGTAAGTTGGAAGTCACTCTAGATGAAATCATTGAGATACCCAAATGTGACCCAACTACACTTGACTATGAAGCACTGAAAGAATACAGTGAAATATGCTAGAGGAAGGCACTACATGAGAAGCTAAGAAAGTAGCACCAAGACTCCATGGTACTAGAAACAACTAGGGACATCTTGCATCAGATTGTACCCGATGTTGATGTTGATCAGAATAAATTGATCCTTGATCAACTAGCCACTCTCACAAAAGTCATTACAATGTAGAACATTGATGCATAGAAGGCAATTGAAGAGAGAGAAGAGAAAAAATATCAGCACAAACTTGTTGAAAAGATCAGCCAAGAAGTTGCAGAAAACAAGGTAAAGCTTTCAAAATTCATAAGTGAATTAGATCCAATCATTTCTGAAGCTATTTCCTTGATCCAAAAATTGAGAACAATTGAAAAATTCACTAAGGAGCATAGTGATAAGATATAAAATTTAGATTCTGATCTAGCTACTAGTGATAAAGGTTTAACCACCAAGGACAATGCACTAAAATTGCATTATGAAAAGATTGTTGAGATAAAAAGGTTAAGACAAGAACTGTGGGAAGCAGAAACACAATTAAGTGAAGAGGTCACCAAACTTCAAGTTCAACTTCTACCAAATATCACACTGCTTCAACAACATATCAGTTCAGCGAGACAACTGATAGCAACCCCCGAGATGTTTGTAGTAGACAACATCTACGATATTGTGAGACCTACATTAGATTGTTATAGTTTTACTATTTTATTCTCATGCTTTCAGTAGTTTATGCCTTGACATACTTTGACTATCAGAGAGACTTTTTATACATTTGAGGATCAGTGGAATCCTGTGTTATATATTTAGCACCTGATTTTGTAATCAGGGTACTTTTGAGATGTTTATGTTCTGATTTAGTTCCAGCTTATGTTGATGTTTTATATGGATCTAAATGTATGAATGTAATATGATGAAAATGGTTTAGGAAACCGATGCTAGAATATTTTAGTTCTAAATGCAATATGGTTTATATGCTTACATATATTATTGACGTTATGTTATGTTTCATATCATATGTTTTGGATCTACTGATGTGTGCATTGAGTGTGTAGGAAAAGGTTGGCCATGGATCTAAATCGGGGACCCAGTACTGGAACCTATGTATATACTTGTGCTTACCAAGGTCCTATCTATATAAAGAGACATGGACCTCGTTGTTATGTGTTTATTTCATGAACATGGTTTGCATGTATGTTATTAATTAGTAAATGTTCATGTTATTAAGTCATGTCTAATGTTTTAATTTAATGTGCCAAATTTGGCAAGTGTTGTAAATTATTATGGACATGGCTAGTAAAGGGAAACCAAGGTAAGTCAAGGGTTAAC
>MU227172.1:446283-479443 GCA_018584345.1 Thuja plicata
TTAATCAATAAACAAAAAAAAACCCGCAGGTTTCTTGCACAGCGCTAAGTGCTTTTGAAAAATCCTTTAAAAAAAAAAAGTTTTTTTTTGTTGCAATGTTTTGGGGAGGGCCGAGCCCCCCCGTCCTTAGTAGTTTTTTTGAGGGGGCCGCACGGTATGCGGGCCACCCACTGTGCTTAGCACAGTGGGGAGACGCTGCTGCCGGCGTTGGCTACCCGTTTCCCCCCTGCGCATTCAACTCAGTGGGTGGTGCCGCCACAGCGGCCACCACTCCGTCAGACTGCCTGCCCTCTCCCATTTCCGCCGCCGCCCTCTGTTCAACCTTCGGCCGCCTCCCTCCATGCGTTTCACTTTAAAATAATGTATTTTATTTATTCTTTTGAATGGGATACATTGTTTATTAGGTTTAGGTTTTTATTTTATTAAATGCTTTTTTTTTATGTAAGATTTGTTTTAGATATAATGATATGTTAAATTAGATTTGATATATAGATTTGTTTTTAAAAGATTTGATTTAGTTCTAAAGATATTTGAAATCATATATAGATGTTTTTTTTTTCTTTCTTTAGTGTATATTTCTTTATATGTAATTAATATTTAGATTTGTTCGTATTGAGTTTTATTTTAATTTTCTTTAGATTAGTTTTTATTAAGTATATTTTAAGGAAAATAAATTTCTTAGTATTCTAGATTAAATTATATTAATGGTTACTAAATTATATGATTTCTTTTAAAAATTTAAATCTTATTTATCAATTGGGGTTAAGTGATATTTTAAATAATTTTTAATTCAAAGCGAGATTCGATGTATTTTTTTAAATTCCATTTTATTAAGGATTTAGTTAGGTATTAATCTTTTTTTTTATTATACATTGATAATGACCTTATTTATTAAGGGTCATTTTAATTTTCCTATCTTAGCATTAGCTACCAATTAGGGATATTGTTCGCTATCTTTGACCTAGTGATGGGTACAATTGACTTTTTGTCATCAAAAGTCAAACATACTCCGTTTACCTTGGTTTTCGAACCATTGTTCCCCTCGCACCCTGGAGCCTAGGATTTCAGTTTCGTAACATTTTGAGAGGGTTGACTTTTTGGTCAAACCTAGTTGACTTTTTGGTCAACCATCTCGTTTGCATGTTCTACCTTTACCAGTTACGTCATTAACCTTAGGATACTCCTTTTTCACTGAGGTTTTGGCATAGTTGACTTTTAGGGTTGACTTAGTCAAACCTTGGACATCAACTCAGTTTGCGTGTCCCTAATTATCCATGATGTTTTTTGTTTCATTCCAGCTTGATCGCACGTACTTCAGTGTGTAGTTGACTTATAGTTGACTCAGGTTGACTTTTAGTCAACTATATCGATTTGCGTGCCGATCAAGTTAGTAGCTTTAGGAAACTTGTATCTTGTTTAAGAGACTCGTGCCAGGATTGGACTTGCTCTCTAGTTGTGTTTATACGTTTAGTATGTTAGTTAGTATGTTTAGGAAAAAATTTCGTAATTGTGTTTTGCTCAACTTTTGGGCATGACAGATATGCACTCAAGGATCACACTCAAGCACATGGATCTAGAGAACCTGAAGGACCAATGGGAGAAAATGATGGAAGACATGAAGTCTTCACACTCTCACTATTTTGATAAGCTATAAGGTATACACCTTTGCCCTTAATATAAAAAGGGGCAAAATAATGATATGTATAGATAGGAAACTATACAGTACTACAGAAAAAGAATAAAAAAAGGGGAGTATAATGATATACTGACATATATATAGGGGGAGTCATGAAATGACTAAGAATTATATATATTGTACATACTAAACTTTTTTGTTAGTATTTTGCACATATCATTTTTTGATACTAATGTCAAAGGGGGAGATTGATGACATTATTTTGCCATTAGTATGCAAAGAACACTTTTGGTAAACATACACCGAAAGACAGAACAAAGAGAAAAATGAAAATGCAGATATCAAAGATTAATGAAATACTGCTAAGTACAAAGAAAACTGACGACACAATTTTGTGTGTAAACCGAAAATGCAAAATGGAAAGGATGAAGAGGAACCCGAAAGTAGAACCTAACAAGCAGGTCATAGTGCAAACTGAGAGAACAGTCAAAGAGGAACCCGAGAGATAGTTCAAGCAAGGAACACCAAGAAATAGTGTAACTGACTTTAGAGCATAACTGACCAACAGAAACCGAAAGTCAGTTGTAGCCCGCAAAAAGTGGATCTGACTTCCACATCAGATAAAAAAATCTTATTCTATTTGTAGAGTCTTGAATTTTTTTTAAAAACATTTCTTTAGGGACAAGAAACATTAATGTAAGTGTTTTAATCAGTCTAACTGATTTAAAACACATAGATTTAGAGATCAACGTAAAGTTTTAAACCTGTGATCTTAGAGTTAATATTGTTTTATGTGAAACTTGATTAGGTCAATCTATCTTATAAATAGATGTTGTTATCATTCATTATTAAGGATGTGAGAATGAAAGAGAGGATGAAAGAAGCATACGAGCATATCTATGGATTAGACTGAAACTTTCAAAAACTAGAACAAAAAAAGGTGAATTTGGTTAGCAAGAACCAAGAATAGAGACTACCGAGCATCAGAGGTATTATTCAATCACATTAGGTGATATAGTTATATATGTAATCTTAAATAGATCTTTAATTAGGAATAAGAGATTGCATACACCAGGTCAAATTGTAATTTTCTTACATTCTAACAAGTGAAGAAAAGTGTAAAAATCCTTTCAAGGAAGGTGGATTTAACCATCCAATTATAAATCTCTTAATCGAGTGCACACTAAACAATGTTGCAAAAGCTCTTAACTTAGTAGACTTTAACAGGTCTCCATAGATACTCTTAACCAGGTAGATCATTAGAAGTGATCAAATTGTAAGCCTTAACCGGCCCCTTCCAATCTGAAGATAGTGAATAATTTATGGGTGCCATCCCCACCGCAATTTTCACTTTCTAACAGGAGTTTTTTGTGATATCATATCTTGTGTTATGTGTCAATTACTTTCATGAATGTTTCTATAAATGACCACATGTTTGATTAATTTATGAATTGATAAATCTTACATCAAGATAGCATAGAATAGATGGTTGGATAAACAATTAATTACCTAAAGGATAAAGGTTAAAATATACAAAAATTTTAGAGGTACTAATTCACCCCTCCCCTCTCAGTACACAATACCCGTTAATTCCAACAGTGTTATGTGTCATTACATTTCATAAATGCTTCTATAGATGTTTACATATTTATATGAATTGATATAACTTACTCAAAGATAGGATAAGAAAGATGGTTGGTAATACAATGGATTACTAAATGGATTAAGGTTAAAAGAGATAATGGTTTTAGAGGTATTGATTCACCCCTCCCCTCTCTGTACATACTTCCCATTATTTCCAACAATTGGTATCTGATGCAGGAGCATATTGGGTCATTGGAAATCCTGCACAACCAAAAATATGCTTCCTTTAGTTCTTTATGTTTTTTGTCTATCACTCAAGTTCTATCTCTCAGGCATGCATGTTCTTGATTCTTGATCACACTTTCACCGATGGGTTTTGGCGATTTCCTTACCAACGGGTTTTGGTGATGTCCTTATCGATGAGTTTTTTGATGCTCGGGTATGCCTTATTGATGGTTGTTGATTTTTGGTGTTCATCTGCCCGAGATGCCTATTTTGGAAGTTGGATCTTTGGCCAAATTATTTATTTAATTTCCATTGCTGAGTTGATTTGGGATCTCTCATTGGGATCTGTGTGGACCTAAATCTGGGTCTCTCTTATGGATTTGAGCATCGAATTCCTTGTTGGACTCTTGTATATATTTGATTCATTATTCTTAGTTGAGGAGTTAGTTTTTAGAGTAACACTTAGAGTTAGAAGATTTGAAGGTAGGTTTGTGACCTCACATGTATGAGAATCATGTTGTAATTCTTTGAATATCTAGCTGAAACTAGGAAGGCCTTACATCCTGACATGTAATGATTTTGATCAATTAATGATAAAGGATCTCTATATTTTCTTCTGTCACTGTGTTTTTTGTGTTCCACATTGTTTCTGCAAGGTGGTTTGGTAGTTGGGTGAGCCCTAGGCCCCATCTCCTTTCACTCATTGCTTCAAGTGGTATTAGAGTGTGGTGAGATCTAAGTTCCTTCTTTAAACCCTAACCCTAGTGGTATTGTTGTGGAGTAGTAGATTTTGATCTAACCTACAATTGCAGAGGGATTAAAGATGGTTCATGGGAGAGGAAATCTAGATCTAGGTCTAGCTTATATGCTAAAACAGATGGCAATAAGATTGGAAGTTTTTGAGACAACCCAACGCAAAGGAAGACATCTTGAAGATGTTAGAGATGATGAATTTGAAGAGGTTCAAGATGAAGTTGCACCTGCACCTATGATGGAACAGGAAGAAGAGAGATTCTTGAGAGCCTTGAAAAGTTTGAAATCCACACATCAGTTCAATCCTCCTAAGTATAGTGGGGAATTGGATTCTGATGAATTGATTGACTAGATAACTGAGATGGAAAAGTATTTCGAATATGAGAATGTAGAAAAGGATAAGAAGGTGAAGATTGCAAGAACAAAGATGAAAGTTTTGTTGGCAAGTTGACTCTTAGGGAGAATATGAATTATTTTATGTTGTCATTATGGCAACAAAGTCATTTAAAGTTTTTACAGCAAACTTTGAAGAGAAAAAATTGGCTAAGTATAGAAGACAGAACAGAATAGAGTTATGCAGTCGATCAAAGCACCAGTGCACATGCGTAAGATTGAGTTACGATATACACATTCATACATAAGCTCTATGATATGATTTTTTGTTTACCTTATACACACATGGTACAGAGTAACGGTACAAAAAAGTTATAGAAAGATTAAGTGCACTAACAGTTTAGAAAATAGAGCATGGAGCTGACCTCAGTTTTTGGATTAGCGTATAATCTTTTGTTTTGTAAAGGCTATGCACCTATTGTAATAAGTTAGTAATTATGTCTTAAACATTATTATAAACACTTAAGCCAATTCATTTGGAAGCATTGTGAATGTTGTTTTTGGGCCGACTAAGGTCTTGTTTTTAGTCACGTCTATTCAGGCATGTATATATATATATATGTATATATATATATATATCTATATATATATATACATACATATATATATACATATATACATATATATATATTAGACATGCACTTTTGTATTAATGTGAAGTGGAAGAGAAAGAAGAGAAGATTTTAAGAAGAGCAATATGAGAAAGTCAATATGAAGTGGAAGTCTACAAGTGATTTAGGCATCAACGCATAAACAAAACTAATCAGACAACAATGTCATTACAACAATTCATTTTCGATATAGTATATATCAGTCATTAGAAGTTTGCAACCTTCATCTTATTGAGTAGTGAGCTATGACAATGAGCCAACCACCTCTAATAGGGTTCTTGTAAAGACTCCTAACAGGGTCATTGTACTTGCATTGTAAAGACTTCTCCTAACAGGGAAAAGGATCTTTAACAGGTTCACTATACTAGTACAAATATTTGTGGGTCCTAATTTCCACCAGGGTTTTCCTCTGATCAAGGTTTCCCCGTAAACATATCTGGTGTTATGTGTTATTGTGTTATGCTTCATATGTTATCTATTTGATTTATGTTCAAATTGCTGAAATAGAATAATTAATCAAACACTGATTCACCCCCCCTCTCAGTGTTTCCAACAAGGTCATGCATGCTTATGGTGGGAACATCCACAATTGGATAGAAAAAAGAAAGGCAAAGACAAAATAGAGGTATGGGAAAAGATGGTTAACAAATTGAAAGGAAAATTTATACCTTGTGATTATCAGATTAACCTTTTTCGGAGAATGCAAAGTTTGAATAATAAAGAAAAATTAGTAAAGGAATACACTGAGGAATTCTATAGATTGGACATCAGATCTCAACATGTTGAAGATGAAGTGGAGAGAGTTGCAAGATACATGAATGGATTGAGAAGTTCCATACGCGATGAAATCAGTTTGATCGAGATGGAAGGCATTGAGGAGGCATACCAATTTTCCCTAAAAGATGAAGAAAAGTTGAATAGGAGATATGAACAAAGAAAAATAGGTAGAGGTGGTAGATTCCCTAGAGGAAGAGGTAGATCTCATGGTGAGAAAAATAGATCTGAACTAGACAAGTCAAATTTAGAAACATCTCAAGATAAAGGAAAGATTGAATGGAAAGGTGGAAATCCATACTGAGGAAGAGGTAATTAGTCCAAAGGTGGATATAGTAGAAGAGGATCCCAAGTAAATTGTTATAATTGTGGTGAAAAAGGTCATAAATCCTTTGACTGTACACATGCAAGCAAGAAAGGTGGTAGCAATAGAAGAAATGCATTAGTGCAAGAGGAACCATCCAATGAACCTAAAAATAATCTCATGATTTGAAGGATACCATGGAGTGAGAAAGATAAGCAAGAACCGATCATGAAAAGTTTGTTCAAAACCAGATGTAGAGTTGCAGATAAAGTTTGGAAGGTCATTGTTGACAGTGGAAGCTCAAAGGATCTGGCATCTGAGGAAATGGTTGCAAATTTGCAGTTGGAGAGGATGAAACATCCAAAACCCTACAAGATCTCATGGATCAAGGATGAGCATACATTAATGGTAAGTGAACAATGTTTTGTGAATCTGAAAATCAGAAAATACTATGATAAGCTATTGTGTGATATTATGCCTATGGATTTTTGTCATATTTTGTTGGGTATACCTTGACAATATGATAGACATGCTATACATGATGGAAGGTTAAATAGATATTCTATTTGGGTTGATGGTAAGAAACCAATTTTGTTACCCTTGGTTGAGGAATCTAAACTGATGAGTTATGCACACATGTGAAAGTTTGTCTAATGGAAGGTAGGCAATTTGTTCAGGATTTGAAAAGAAATGATGTTTGTTATGCTTTGATTCCTAACAAACTCAGTAAGAATACAAAAGATGACATTCTTGCAGAAGTTGGAAAGTTTCTCAAAGAGTACAAGGAGATAATTTTAGATAATGTACCTGATGGTTTTCCACCAATGAGAGATATCAGTCATTGTATGGATTTGATTCCTAGAGCTAGTTTACCAAACAAAGAACCACATCGGTTAACACCTACCAAAAATGAAGAGCTTAACCAACAAGTTCATGAATTGTTGAACAAAGGTTTGATCCAAGAAAGTTTGAGTCCATGTGTAGTACCTGCTGTGTTGGCACCTAAGAAGAATGGAGAATGGAGAATATTCACTGATTTCAGAGAATTTAACAAGATCACATTGAATTATAGGTTCCCTATATCGAGAATGGATGACATAATGGATTGTTTGAGTGGAGAAAAATAATTTACCAAAATTGATTTGAAAATTTGGTATCATTAGATCAGAATTAGAGAAGGTGATGAATGGAAGACTATTTTTAAGACAAAGGAAGGTTTGTATGAGTGGTTGGTTATGCCTTTTGGTCTAACTAATGCACCAAGTACTTTTATGAGGTTGATGAATGAAGTTTTGAAGAAATTCTTGAATAAATGTGTGATTGTATACTTGGATGATATTATGATATTCAGTAAGACCAGAGAATAACATTTGATGCATATAAGACAAGTGCCGTAGAGATTGAAAGAGGAAAAGTTGCTGATAAATCTGAAGAAGTGTTCCTTCATGAAAGAAGAGCTTGTGTGTTTGGGATTTGTGATTTTGGCTGATGGTTTGAAGATGGATCTAGAGAAGGTTGAAGCTACACTGAGTTGGCCTACACCTAAGAATGTTACTGAGGTAAGATCATTTCATGGATTGGTGAGTTTTTACAGAAATTTTATTAGAAATTTCAGTTCTATTTGTAATGCTATGATTGAAACAATGCGATGAGACAAATGAGAATTCAAATGGACACATGGAGCTGATAAGAGTTTTGAAGCTTTAAAGTTAAAATTTTCTGAATTACCTATGCTAGATTTACCTGATTTCAATAAGGTATTTCAAGTTTAATGTGATGCAAGTGGAAGTGCAATCGGAGCTATGTTGATTCAAGAAGGTAAACCTGTTGCTTTCTTTAGTGAAAATTTGAATGATGTAAAAAGGAAATATTTTGACTATGATCAAGAGTTCTATGCTACTGTTCAAGCTATGAAGAAATGGAGACATTATTTGATGCCAAATTAATTTGTGTTGTATATTGATCATAAGGCTTTACAGTATTTGGGTAGTCAGAATAAGTTGAATTAGAGAAATATGAAATCGGTTAAGTATTCGTAGAGATTTACATTTGTGATTAAGCATAAGAGTTGAGTTTCTAATGTATTGAAGACTATTTCATTCAGGAAGATATGTTGTTCAAAGGTATCCAGTTATGTATACCGAGAGGATCAATGAGAACTAATTTGATAAAGGAGAAACATAGTAGTGGATTGGCTGGACACTTTGGTATTGATAAAACATTAAGTTTTCTGAAAGAGAGGTATTTTTGGCCTCATTTGTATAAGGATGTTCATAAATTTGTGAAAAGTTGTGGAGTCTATCAAGTTGCAAAGGGAGTAAGTCAAAATATTGGTTTGTATACACCTATTACTATTCTTGAGAAACCTTGGAGTGATATCAGCATGGATTTTGTTCTTGGCTTACCTAGGATAGAAAGAGGTAATGATTCCATATTTGTTGTTGTAGATAGATTTTCTAAAATGACACATTTCATACCACGTAAGAAAACTTTAGATGCATTACATATAGCAGATCTTTTCTTTAAGGAGATTGTCAGATTGCATGGATTACCGAGGAGTATCATCTCTGACCAAGATAATAATTTTGTAAGTTATTTTTGGAGAACAGTTTGGAAGAAGTTGAATACTAAGTTGAAATTTAGTTCTATATTTCACCCACAGACTGATGGACAAACAAATGTTGTAAACCAAAGTTTGGGTAACTTGTTGAGATGTTTAGTTGGAGACACACCAGGCAATTAGGATTTGATGTTGGCATAAGTAAAGTTTGCATACAACAATTCAGTAAATAGAAGTACTGGAAAGACACCATTTGAGATTGTTCATGGAACCCAACCAAGAGGTATATTAGATTTGAGAGATATTGTTGGAGAAGAGAAAAGGAGTGCTGAAGTAGAAGAATTTGCAGAATTTATGAAGACATTGCATGAAGATGTAAAACAAAAGTTGGAGAAAATAAATAATAAATACAAGGATGATGTAGATAGATCAAGAAGACATAAAACATTTGAAGTTGGTGATGCAGTAATGGTTCACTTGAAGAAAGGAAGATTTCCTATTGGTACATATGGTAAACTAAAGATGAAGAAATTTGGTCCTTGCAAAATACTGAGAAGATTTGACAGTGGAAATGCTTATGAAGTTGAATTACCTGATGACATGGGTATATCACCTATATTCAATATTTCAAACTTATATGAATATCATGAAACTGATGAAGAAATGACTATACCAAATGATTATCCAAAGAAGAAGATAGAGGAAGTTGAAAAGATTCTGAAACAAAGAGTTGGAAGAAGCACAAGAGGAAAATAATACATGGAGTATCTGGTAAAGTGGAAGAATAGACCGATTACGGACTCATCTTGGATTTCTCAATCTAAGTTGGATTCATTTCAGGTTGTACCTGACACATGATTCAGAGAATCATTTCTTGTAACCCCAGGTGTTTAATGCAGGAGCATCTTGGGTCATTGGAAATCTTGCACAACCAAAAAGATGTTTTATTTAGTTCTTTATGTTTTTTCTCTATCACTTGGGTTCTGTCTCTTGGGCATACTTGTTCCTAATTCTCAGTCATGATTTCACCAATGGGTTTTGGTGATGTCCTTACCGACAGGTTTCAGTGATGTCCTTACCAATGGGTTTTCTGATGCTCAGGTATACCTTACCGATGATTGCTGATTTTCGGTGTTCATCTACCTGAGATGCCCATTTTGGAAGTTAGATCTTTGGCCGACTTCCTTGTTGGACTATTTTATATATTTGAGTCATTGTTATTAGTTGAGGAGTCAGTTTTTAGAGTATCACTCAGAGTTATAAGATTTGAAGGCATGTCTATGACCTCGCATGTATGAGAATCACATTGTAATTCTTTGAATATCTGGCCAAAACTGGGAAGGCTTTACAGCCTGACATGTAATGATTTTGATCAATTAATGATAAAGGATCTTTGTATCTTCTTCTCTCACTATGTTGTTTGTGTTCCACATTGTTTCTGCAAGGTGTTTTGGTAGTTGGGTGAGCCCTAGGCCCCATCTTCTTTCACTCCTTGCATTAGTATCAGAGCTAGATCTCTTATTTGGAAAAGTTTAAAGACTTAAGAGAAAAGATCATAAAATGGATAAGTACAAGCTTGATAAGAGTATTGATAATCAAAAGTTAGAGATACAGATCTTCTTTAAAAAATATAAAGAAGCTAGAATCAAGATGAGATAGTTTTTGGATGAAAGAAAGATTATGGAATCTCACTGTAATGAAATAGACTATCATGAAGAGGATATACTTGATCTATTTGAGTCTTCAGGATCTACAACTAGCAAAGCATCAGACACATCTGAAGAAAGAATCACAAGTCTGAATGAAATCAATCAACATCTGGCTAGACAAGTGAAATCTCTACAAATCAGTAAAGAGACACAAATGGTAAGAATGATTGATGTCATGAACAATTATAGACAAGTTGAGAAAGAAATAATACTAGCTATTGATGGCATGAAGAAGATTACTGAAAAATCTACAAGAGAAAGAATAATAAATACAAAGATTTACTGAACATCGTCATGAGATCACCATTCAGATTATTCTTATGAGTAAAGAGGCAAACCGAATGAACATATAACTCATTAAAAGAATAGAAGCTATCAGTGAGCTAAGAGAAGAAAATGAAAAATTGAAGCATGAAGTAAGAATTCAGCAAAAACACAATGACATGATTAAGAGAGCTGAAGAAAGCACCAAAAGGATGGATGATTTTCTGGGACAAAGAAGAGTCAAAAAATAGACTAGGCTATATCGAGAATGGAGAATCACCATACCAAGCTGATCCAAAGAATGTCCACACAAATCCAAGACCAAGAAAGTAGTCATGCAATCACTCTGGAAAACTAGGCCACACATAAAATGTATGCAGGAGAAAAATGAAAGGTATTCCTAATTCCACACCTTCATTCATAGGAATTTGTTATAAATGTAACAAGAAAGGACATAAAGCATATGAATATAAATCTTAGGTGAAACAACTAAAGAAGGAAACCTACAGGGAAAAATACTGTCCTACTTGCAAAATGCATGTGCACACATCTCTTGAATGTAGGAAGAAGAAAAAGCAAGCATGGAAGCCTAAATATCAAGAAAATACTTATCAACCGAAAAGAGTCGGTAACTCATATGTTTGGGATTAAAAAACATGGGAAAACCGCACAACATGTGGAAGATTTGGACACATAGCTACAAACTGCATGAGGCAATGGACAAGAAAGTCTAGGAGTTGTACTAACCCCAAAATGGCATGTCTACACTATCATAAATTTGGTCATCTAAGAAAGGACTGAAGAGATAGAGTGACAAAGAAAAGCACCTTTACTAATGGAAACACCATTGAAGACATCAGGAAGATGAGAAACAAAATGTGGAGGAAAGCTACAAACATTGATGAAGCTAGACCGAGAAATGCAATTGATGACACCTTATCCAATGGATCCAATGACATCACCAACCCCACCTAAGCAGACCAAGTAAGTATGAAATTGCACTATACCTAGTTATATTTTGCATCAGTTTCATTATACATTGATGAAATGTCAAACTAGCATGATTAAAGATGCACTATGGTATTACTTGTTACAATTATGTGAATTCAATCTCATCAATTAATGCTTACCAAAAATATCAGTGTACATACAAAGATAAGTTGTCGATACATACTGAGCATTGTCGGTTAACATATAAAAGCTGAGTTACAAATGCAAACCGAGATCCATTGGTAATCATGAAAGCTAACATGTTGTCTTCGCCATGCACCGAAATTTGTCAATAAAGAGTCAAATGAGTTGACACCTGCCCTAAAGCATCATGTTCTCACTAAGAATGAAGTGTGTGTGCTACCCGATGAATCTGTCTTCTAACACTGAGAAGTGGGTGAGCATTTATGACATGACTTAGCGCAAAATTCTATAAATACTCGATGGAAGAGCTCATTATTCACAAAGTGACTAGAGCAAAGAAGCAGAGTGAAACCAGAGCAAAAAGTGACCAGATTGTGGAGTGACTCAAAACCTCTTCAAAACACTTAGAAATATTCCTTGTAGTCACAGAAGGTTGAAGTAAGTAACAACAATCACCGATAACTCTATTTTCATTTACGGGAAAAAGCCCTAATTTCTAAAATGATGGAAACTACTTTAATAACCTCCAAGATCAAGAATGCAAAGAGTGCAAAGGTGAATCCAATCAAGAATACCACCTATGAAGAACATCATTACAAGATCTATCTCGAGGTTGCTTCACAACCTGACAATGCTAGTGCATTCTCTAGTATACCAGCTAGGGTTTTTCTCGTTGAAGATGTTAGAGCATATATTCACTGCAAGATTGCAATGATAGGAGACCTGAAAGTTGAGAAAGATTACAAGAATATTTTCAATGATGATATAACAATAAAAGAAGAAAATAAGAATATTGAAGTGAAAGGGCTCACAAACTCCCTATTATTCCTAAAGGAATTCAAGACTGAATGCATTTGGTTAGTGCTAAGGAGACTGCATGACCAAAAGATGTGGATAGATGAGCCAAAACTAATAACCATGGATGTTATACATGTTGTTACTAGTTATCCTATAACTGAGAAACCCAAGGCACTTAAACACCCTCCTCATGTTGACATTGAGAAGAACACATGAGCTGCATGAGATGGAAGAGGATTAAAGGTATCCACCATCAATGATAATGAAATGAAATTTGGATCATGTGTCTTAGGATACAAATTCTTTCAGGCTTGTAGGTTGAACAATATTGCATCTAGAATAGTGGATACAACACATAAAATTGTCAAGAAGGGACTGCAGTTAGATCTTTCAAAACTTTTGCTAAGGAAATTAGATGAGAACATTAGGACAATCAGGACTAAAAAGTCCAACTCATGTAAGTTTGGTTCACTCATTATGTGCATATTTTTGTATTTCCAAGAATCCTTCCCATCTATCGACAATGTCAAATGGGACACTATATGGCCAGTGACCACACACATTAGTGAGTTCATCAAATCACAAGGAGATAATTTTTAATCAGTCATGGCTGAATACTTTTCTGAATTCAAAGACAAAATGCAGAAATGAATGAGAATTCCAGAGAAATTAGTAGAAAAGTACAGGACTAACATTTGTTTTATGGTGGACACTGATTACACCTATAACAAGCCAGATGTACCAAGAAAAACAAGGCTAGCACTACTTGACTATGAGGTTAACATAGATCAAGCAACAAATGACATTGAAGAATTGATTAACGAACTATTGGACAAGTCACAACCTAAGTTTGGAACTTATGAGGAATCCAAAGAAAGGATTAAAATAGGCTTAGTTTTGAAAAATATTAATATAAAGAAAGATAAAATGGTTAAGAACTTGAAGAAAAAGCTTTCGGTAACTGAAGAGGAAACATTACAAATAGAAGAAATCAAGGGTTAGTTACTTGTCGGTGAAGTTGAGAAGGTGAGTGAGTCAGAATCTATAGAGTCTGATACACCACCATGACCACCAGCAAAGAAACCTAAAACTAATACTGCATCTAGGACCAGAAGTCAGACAAAAAAGGATGCAAGTCCTTCGCCGATCAAGAAAGGTCAATTGAGGACCTATAAAAGGAAGCCTCAAATAGGGTAAAAAGGGCCCAACAAAAAGAAGAAAGCTCATCAGAACTAAGGAAGACATAGAGGACACTGAAAAGGATGAACAATGTGTACAAGCTGAGAAGAGAAGAACTCTAGACATAATTGATGAGGTATGTGAATCTATCATCAAGAGAGGTACTATAAATGATCGCAAGATTAAAAACTAGCTAACTCTGGAAAAAAAGGACCAGAATAAGATATAAGAAGAAATTATCATAATGATGGGTGCATTCAAATATGTTCCAATACAATTTGTAGATAAGATGCTAAAAGAACTTATGAATAGATTGTCAGCAGGGTGGACTTATGCTCTCAAAGAAGAGAAATAGATAAGGGAAAGAGCCATAGTTTCTGTCATGCCACCTAAATATAAGATGGAAGAGATTGAAGAAATGATGAAGAAACACTCCAAAATGTTCTCACCAAAGTTAAGAGCCTACCAAGTGCTTCAAGGACATCTAATTGAGCTAGACATGAAGAGTGAAGAAGAATGGAGAAAGATACTTGATATACGTAAAAATGATACAAGTCCCGAGCCCTAGATAGCTCTTACTGACAAGCCACAAAATAAAGATGATCAGGTTAAAAAAAGCCCCAAACATATTCTTATAACTGATGAGGATGTTAATGAAGAATCATTAAACACAAAATACAACAAGGATATGGAAATTACAGATGAAACATGGCCCAATAATACAACCATTGATATTATTGGAGAAGATCCTCTAGATGAAGTACATAAAGATGAAGATGTCACTATTGTCCAAGATCAAATAGACAAACAAGACACAATGATAGATTCTAGATAGGTAGACACACCAGGATAGATACCACTATTGATACAAGATATCAATATCATCTTGGAGAAGGAGAAGTGACCTAACAAGGATGCAAGCATTCGAAAGTATGCAGGGGAAGAAGAAAAGAAAGAGACAACCGATGAAAAAACAATCATTGGTGGAGAAAAAAATGTTACAAATATATATCACACCAAAAAGGATGCACAAATGAAAGATATAGATGAAATGCAAAAAGAGAAAGGTGAACAAGATAAGGTAGTTAATACCACTCCTAAGGAAACCAAAGCAGATGTTGTAGATACACCGAAGGTTGATGAGGAGACATCCACACACAACTGACAGGAAAACCCTGAGCAACAAGAAAAAGGTACAACACCACTAAAACCTTCATTCGGCACATTAGACCAAGAAGAAAAACTTGCTTTGGTACTACATATAGGTGCATCTCACAAGAAGAAGAAGAAAACCAAGAAGAGAAAGTTATAAGTAACAATTAACAAAATCATTGAGATACCTAAGTGTGATCTAACTACTTTGGATTATGAATCTCTCCAAGAATATGGAGAAATTTGTCAAAGAAAATCTTTACAAGAAAGCTTAGAAAAGAGCACATGGACTTTCTAGTGCTAGAAAATACAAGAGATATCTTACAATAGATAGTTATTGACATTGATATTGTTTACAATGCCCACATTCTGGATTAACTTGCCATTCTAACCAAATCCATCACAACTCAAAATGTGGATATAGAAAAATCCATTGAAGAACGAGCAAACAAAAGTATGAATAAAAATTGACCAAGAAAATCAGCCAAGAAGTGGAAGAAAATAAAGTAAAGCTTTCTGAATTAGCAAATGAATTAGACCCTATCATTTTAGAAGCAATAGCCTTAATTCAGAAGTTGTGCACCTTAGAGAAATTCACTAAGGAAATTAGTGATAAGATGGAAAAGATAGATTCTGATCTCAATGCAAGTGCACAAGGTCTAACCACAGATGAAAATGCAATCAAACTGCATTATGACAAGATTATAGAAATCAAAAGGTTGAGACAAGAAATTTGGGAAGAAGAATCAAAGTTTAGAGATGAGGCTACCGATCTACTGACTCAACTATTTCCAAACCTTACACTTCTTCAACAACACATGACTTTGACAATATAACTGATTACCACCCCTGAGATGTCTGTAGCAAACAACATATATGATATGCATGCTAGGATTACACTAGAGCACATGGATTTTGAGAAACTCAATGAGATATGGGAGAGAATGATGGGAGATATGAAGACTTCTCATTCCCATATTTTTGATAATTTGTAAGTATACACATTTGCCCTTACTATCAAAAAAGGGGGAAAATGATATGTACAAAACATATAGTAAAAAGGGAAAATAATGAATAATACAAAAGGGTAAATGATATGAAGATAAGGTGAAAAGGAAATATAGTATAAAGGAAAGTATACATGTATTTACTTATACTATACCGACATATACATAGGGGGAGTCATAAATGACAAGGTAAACACATGGTGTACATACTACACTATTTAGTATTTTACACATATCAATTTTTGATACTAATGTCAAAGGGGGAGATTGAAGACATTATTTCTTCCATTAGTATGCACAAGGAAATATTTTTGAACCATTGGTAACACTACATTGAAAGAAAGGTTTCAGTTCAGACCAAAAGTGCTAAGTATAGAGAAGGAACACCGACAACATAAACTGAAAGTGCAACCCGAAAATGTTGAAGTGCAAACTGACAAAGAAGAAAAGCAGAGGAACCTGAAAGAGAAAGGGAACCTGATAGACAGTTCACAAAAGGAACACTGACAACTTACAATAGAGAAACCCAAGCATTAAACACCGAAAGTTAGTTATATCTTGAGAAATATGGATCTGACTTCCACATCAGATAAAACACTTATGTTTTATATTTAGAGTTTTGATTTGATTTAAAACCATTTCTTGAGGGACAAGAAAGATAATTGTAATTGTTTTAATCAGTCTAAGTGATTAAAAACATGAAAACTAGGAGATAAAAGTCAAGTTGTAAACCTTTGATCATAGAGTTATCTTTGTAATACGTGAAACTAAATTAGGTCAATCTATTGTATAAATAGATGTGTAATCATTCATTTCAATACAGATGATGAGAGGATGAAAGTAGCCAAGGAGCACATCTATGGATCAGATGAAGAGTTTCAAGCAAGAACAAAAAAATATGAATTAGGTTATCAAGAACCAAATTCAAGGCTATCGAGCAATAGAGGTATTAATCAATCACATTAGGTGATACTTTATACATGTGATTTTAATAGATCTATAATCAGAAATTGAAGATTTCATACACTCAGGTCAATGAGTATTTTTTTCTACATTCTAACAAGTGTAGAAAATAGAAGAAATTATTTCAAGAAAGGTGGATTTAACAATCCTTTATAAATCTCTTAACCGAGTGCACACTAAATAGTGTTGCTAAAGCTATTAATAGATTAGACCATAACAAGTCTCCACATAATACTCCTAATAGGGTAGATCATCAGAAGTGATCAAATTGTAAGCCTTAGCTAGCCCCTTCCAATCTATAGATAGTGCAATTTTTGTGGGTTCCATCCCCACCATAGTTTTTACCTTCTAACAGGGGTTTTCTGCATTACCATATCTTGTGTTATGTGTCATTACATTTCATGAATGATTCTATGGATGTTTACATATTTATATGAATTAATATAACTTACTCAAAGATAGGATAGGACATATGGTTGGTAATACAATGGATTACTAAATGGATTAAGGTCAAAAGAGATAAAAGTTTTAGAGGTACTGATTCACCCCTCCCCTCTCAGTACATACTTCCCATTATTTCCAACAGTGATTAGTTTTTGGGAATTTGAGGCATGTAGAGAGACAATGTCTAATTTCTCAATGAGAATGAAAAGGATTACTAGAAAGCCTCTTAAGGGAAAAACATATGTGATCTCACCAGGGATGAATTTCAAGGAGAATATATCAAAAAAATTTGCGGGGTAGAGGTGGATAGTAAACATGAATGAAAATTAGAATAGACAAGACTCTTGGGTTAATAAGTTGATTATTGGGGGTCATTTGGTTAATCAATTCTATGAATATGGAATTGATCAATAGGAAGGACAAGAAAAAAAATAAAAATCTTTAATATAGAATCGCACTAAGGATCGTAGATTTGCATGACAGACTCTTATTAAGGAAAGGGCTTGAGATGATAGGATTCTCAAGAGATATATACTACCATGAATCTGGAGATATCAAGAACACTTGGTCCTTTGAAAAAGATGAAGCTTTAGATTCCTCAAAGGGAACTCTTCAAGGCAAAATAAATATATCAAAGGATATAGGAGAGAGACAAGTCTCACTACTTGGGCCTAAAGAGCATATGGTGGATGACCAAGGGAAACCAAAGGAGAAATCAAAAGTACATTTGTAGTAGTTCAAAGATACTTGGAAGAGGTGAAAAATAAATTAATAGAAGAAATATCTGATCAAGTGGTAGCTGAAAAATTCATTAAGGATGTTATGCCAAATCAAGGACAGATTAGAACATTTGAAGAGGCCCAGAATGAATTGGTAGAAAGTGAAGAAGGACAGAATGAAATGTTAGAAGAAATACTAAATGAGATATTTAGTAAGGTAGATGCTCCAATTATAGAGTAACTAATTTTATCTAAGGAAAATGAAATTACCCCCAAAAAATCAAGAGGGGAAGGCCACCAAGGATTTCAAGAAAGAAGGAAGAAGAGAAGTCCTTGGAAATAAACTAAGATATGATAGAACCAAATAGTCTCAATACAGGATGAAGAAAATAATTCAAGATAAGTGAAAAAGAAAACCTCTCACATTCAAAATATCTTCCAAAAAATAGTAAGACAAAAGGAAATGATCTTATAGAATCAAGGGGCTCTAGAAGAAAAAGACATTATTACTAATATGGACAATGAGCATAATACTTAAAAAGAAGTGATCAATAAGGGAATAAATTTTGAAAAGAAAACTACTATAAGAAAATGACCCCATCAATGGATATAGAATTATAGAAGTACCATTGTTGGATTTCCACAAAAGGAAGGGAGCTTCTTCCACTCGAATAATAAAAATGAAAAGGAGAATATAAATAATACAAAAGGAGGGTTACTGCCACTCTCACTAAAAAAGAAGGAGAAAGATAAGTTGAAAGGACCAAAGAATATAGAGGAAGGAAAATCAGTTGGAGATTATCAAAGACAAAACATCCCATTAACCTTACAAGAATTCAATGAACTATTTGGAATAATAGAGCACATGAATGGAGACAAACAAGAGGAGAATGTTAGAAAGTAAACTCTAGAAAAACAACTATTGTATTTAGATAAGTTAGAGGAGGAGGAGTTAGATTTTGACTCTATAAGGATGATGGAAATGGATATGAATGAGAAGGAGGGGATAGAAATAGACTCAAATGAGGAGGAGGGACATAAGTGAGAGGGAAGCTTGAAATCCATCACTATCAGAGAGATCAACATATTAATACAAAGGAAAATTCTGTCATGAGGACTCAATATTTAGGGTTATGGAAGTCAAACTCAACCAAATCATCTACAGATTATGGAAATGGATCAAAAAGAGGAAAAGGTAGAAAACTATTTTCTTATCTGAGAAGTTTGGATGGAAAGGAATTGAATCAAGCCAAAATCATATCTTACTATAATGTAGGGAAGGCAAACTTTCTTCCCAAGGAGACATGAAAATCCTATCATGGAATGTTAGGGGCATGAATGCCCCTAAAAAGTAGCACTTAATCAAATGCTGCATTTTTTTAGTTAAAGAAGAAATAATTATGTTTCAAGAGACTATGTTGAATTAAGAACAAGGGTTGGAATTCAAAAAATCAATATGCAATTGGGAATCATAATCAGTGGAGGTCGTTGGATCATCTAGAGGTCTAGCAAACTTATGGAACCCTAGTAGAGTTTATTTTCAAAATATAGAGGATAAATCTAATTGTCTTGGAAGATTAGTGAATAGATTTAATGGACCCTTGAAGTTTGTGATTATCAATGTTTATGGTCCTATTTTGACAAAGAAGAAAGTGGAAGTATGGAATAAAATTAGCATTATTTTCAAGCATTGTCCTTTAGAGAACCTCATCATAAGGGGTGATTTTAATGTCATTCTCCATCTCTTAGAAAAACCCGGGATATACAAAAGGAATTTCAACAACAAATAGATTTTAAAAGATGGGTAAATAAAAATAATCTTATGGAGTTGAAATGGAAAATAGAATTCATACTTGGAATAATAGGAGATTGGGTTTTATTCATATAGCTAAAAAACTAGATAGTTTTTTGTACAAAGGTGACCAAATCTCTTTTCCCTTTGATTTCAAATCCTTAATTTCTCTAATATCAAGATCAGATCACTTTCTCATCCATTTGGAAATCTTAGGAGAGAACAAATTGCTACTCTGCCCATTTAAATTTGAAAATTTGTTGATGAAGGAGGAGAGATTTTTAAATCTTATAGATAAATGGTGGAATGAATCCTAGTTTGAAGTATCCAAATTATTCCGCTTCATCTCCAAGATAAATAAAATTAAAAATAATATGTAAATGTGGAATAGGGATCACTTCAAGAATATTTTTGCTTCAAAGAGTATTATAGAATATAATATCAAGGAACTGAATAAGAAGGTAATACTTGAGGGCATTGATTATGAGAAATATTGACATGAAAAGGAGTTGTTGAAGGAGTATGGGAACATATTTGTGAAAGAATAAATATATTGGAGGAAAAATTCAAAAGAGATTTGGTTAGAAGAAGGAGATAATAACATAAAATTATTCTATAATAGTAGGAAACAAAGAAGTGTAAATAGAATTCATAAGTGATGAACATAATGTAACCTTATAAGATAAAGAGGAAATACAAAGGAATATTGTGGGATTTTATTCAAAGATGCTCAAAAGTGTTGGTTAATTATAGGCTAAAAAATGATTGAAGCATTAGAAGCAATGAGAAACTCAGGGAGGTTCCTAAGAGAAATCGATAAAAAAGTTTAGTACTTATCCCAAAGAAGGAGAAAGTGATGTTTCTAGATGAATTCAAATTAATTTCTCTATACAACATTATTTATAAAATTTTAGCTAAAGAAACAACTAATTGATTGAAAAACCTTCTTCCAAAAATTATATCAGAGGAAAAGATAGGCTTTGTTCCAGGAAGATCAATTTTGATGGGGTAATAATTGCTTAGGAAGAGATACATTAAATCCAAAAGATAGAGGAATGAAGAATGATTACCAAATTAGACATTAAAAAGCATATGAAAAAGTGGATTGGAGATTTTTGTGTAAATGTATGGAAGGTTTGAATTTTCCGTAAACCTAGATTAGCTTGATATTTTATTGTATGTCAAGTTTGAGAGTTTCAATTTTGATTATTGGTAATCCTTATGGGTTCTTTGAGAGTTATAGAGGGAAGGGGATCCTCTCTCCCCTTTTCTCTTATAATTGTTGAGGAATTAGGTAGGAATTTGTATACTTATCAAAGAAATAGAATCTTGAAAGGGGTAAAAGTGACATCCTTGGTTCAAGCAGTAGCTCACCAAAAATTTGTAGATGATGCAATGTTGTTTGGATTAGAGAGAAAAAGGGAGGATTTACATTTGAAAGGGTTCTAAAATTATATTCTAAAGACTTGGGACAATTGGTCAATCAAGATAAATCACATATGTTCTTCTTCTTTGTAAAAAGACAAAGTACAAAAACAAGATTTAGACTTATTGGGTTTTAATGAAGGAAAGTTACCTTGCTCTCACCTAGGAATTCCTCTGGATAAAAACCTAAGATC
Organism: Thuja plicata; assembly: GCA_018584345.1. NCBI lineage: Eukaryota > Viridiplantae > Streptophyta > Pinopsida > Cupressales > Cupressaceae > Thuja > Thuja plicata. The sequence goes on from MU227172.1 coordinate 467,904, forward strand.
AATTGTCTTGGAAATCAATAAGAGAAAATATGGATAGAAAAATGAAATCTTGGGTAGGAGGGATCATGATGCTAAAGGCAAAATTGTCAATGATATCCATCTATTTAATGTCATACATATCATTGACAAGAGGGGCTTATGCCAATTTAGTGAAGAAATTGAGGACCTTTTTCTGGAAAGGTACATCTTTGAAAAAATTTCTTTGATTTCATGGGATAAAATATGTAGACCTACTAAGTCTTGAGGAACTAGTATTAATAATCAAATATGGCCGAATAGAGCATTGGGAGAAAAATTGATTTAGAAACTCCACAAGGAGTCAGGGATCAAGTGGGTTTAGATTATCAAAGGCAAATACATTATAGATTCAAATGATGAAGAAATATTCAGATTATCCAATTTCCCAAGGGGTTCTTGTATTTAGAATTTTATGTCCAAATGTAATGATATTATATTAAACCAACTTTCATGGAGCATAAGGGATGGAAGGAAAGTATTATTTTGGTAAGAGTCATCTCCTAGTACCTTTAGCGAGCACCATAGAACCTCTCATCATCTTGCATCCATCTTTTGAAAAGACAACTTGCACACCTACATCATTCAGCATACTTACAAATAATAGGTTTCGTGCCAAACCCGGAATGTGCATAACTCTGTTGATTCCCTTTACTCATCCATCAAGAAATCTGATAGTGATCCTAGAGACATCAAGTATGAGATAATATTTATTTTCCAAATCCTATCCATTCTCAAAAATAGAAATAGAGGAACCTTGAAGAAATAAACTTGTCATCACAAGAAATTGATGAACTTAGAATAATTCTTAAAAATATAATTATCTCCTTCAATCAAGGGAAATATGAAATCTTATGGTATGGATCTAAGATGGGGGATTATAATGTGAAAGATAGGTATAAGATAATCTCTCAATAGAAAGTCAAGGATAATTCAAAAATACCAACTCATTTATTTTGGAATAAACTATGCATACCAAAGGCAAGAATATTAACTTGGGAAACTCTACAAGGTAATATTCCAATAGCATATTGGTTTCTAGGGATCATCCTTATGCTTCTTGTGTAGCAATAATGAAGAGACTATCAATCAAATGTTACTTAGTTGTCCCTTTGTGCAAAAGTGTTTGGTGCAGGGTCACCAAGCCAATTATATGACTCCTTAAGATTATATGGAGTTGTTATTTTTTTTAAATACCTTGTGAGGGTTTAATAAGGTCCTATGGACAAATTATAATAGGTTCAATGCAATTTGTAAGGCATAGTAACCAATAGTCCTATATGGACCAATAATGTCATGGTATAGTAAAATGTGGTCAAAAGTATACTAAAGTGCCAATTGATGTTGAAATTTATGTAATAAGGCTTATTTAGCCTAATTTTTTATGTCTAGGGTGTAAACAAGAAATTTGAGGTCATTTGGTAAAGTTTGTAAAAAATTGTAATTTTGTGATAATACAAATTTGCAAAACAAATGTAATATTCAAGAAGCCCAACGATCATGAGAATTCAAAAGGAAGTTTGAGTTATTTGAAGGGGGTTATTTATGATTTAAAAATAAATTTAAGGTCAAAACATGGGGTGGTGGAAGTTAGTTGGAGTTTTGGGATGTGAAAAATAATGAATACAATGTAAAATTCTACAATTTCTTGCTTGTTTGTTGTTACAGAAGTTTGTACGATAATGTAAGACCTAATAATGATGTAATACCATCTATAATATATGATTTTATGAGTCTATTTTATTTTGGTTTTATTCATTTTTATTGAGTATTGTGAAAGTTATGCTCATTTTAATGACTGCAACTCCCAGAAATGGTTCTGCTATTTTGTTGTTGCAACATTTGATTTTCTCTTGTATGGAGTTTTAATAAATTAAAATGCATTGGATCATTTAGGGGCGTGAGTTAGCTTTAATTTGGTTCAAGTGTATTGTGTTTTAATGGAGTTTACCAAAAGTTATGATGATTTTTTTTGGACAGGTTTGCAAACCCGTGTGTTGAGGTTTTTGATAAAAATAATGACTGTGGTTTCTTCCACCATTGAGACATCTTGTAATTTGATAGATTGGAGGTTTAAAGTCTTTATTTCATGTCCTTGAAGTTCACAGAGAGAATGGTTGTATTTTGGATGGATTTAGGTGATGCCCTAGGTCTGCAATATGGTGTCAAAGAATGGTTTTGGGGTCTTGATTGTTAAATGCCTTGAATGAGATTTTATGGGAGCACTTGGAGGAGTAGGGAAGAACTTTTGAAAGAATTTTTAAGTAGTGAAATTGTTTTAGAAGTTGTGGAGACCAAATTTTCACCAAACCCTCTTAAAAAGTGGCCAAATTGAGGGTTTTGTAATATGATGAATTAGTGGTTGTTTATGACCCTGAAAGTTATTAATTTAGGCCACTTGGGATATATGAAGAAGGTATGAGATGTATTTTGTAATTAGGAAGAGGTTTTTCAATAAGTTCCTTCGTAAAAGTGGCCTAATTGGCCTTGGAGCATAAGACACAGTCCTGGTTTGAACCTTGTGTTTCAAAATAGCTAACCTTTCATCTTTGATATGTTTTGTATCCTCCAAAAGGGTATTTTAGTCTATAATATTTTTGGGAAGGTCCAATTTGTATTGGATGTTATGTCTTGAAGGGTTACTAGAATTAGGACAATTTATGTCAAGTATATAATAGTTAGATGTGTCAACAACCTTGGAGGTTGTTAAAGGATGTACCATTTCAGGTTTACTTGTTCTAAGTTTTTTCCATGGTTTGTGTAGTCTTGTGAGCCTTTGAGCCTTTGAATGGTGTTTTTTAATCTATGAAACCTAAGGGTCATTATGGAGAGAATTTTGGATTTTGTGAAGTATGGTAAGGATTGTTGAGATTTGAAACCCCGCCTATGCATCAAAATGGTATTAGAGATAGAAGACACTCGGAGAAGGTTTTTTTTTTGTTATTACTTGTGTGTTGGTGTTGGTTTAGGTTGAGAGGATAACCTGGTTACCAAAAGAATAGGTAGGGAGAGAAGGGACCTAGGTGAGGCAAAGACAAAATGAAGCAAGGTGAGAGAGCCTTTCTTGAAGGAATACATTTATTGAAGATGTATTTGTGAGGTGAGGGTTCATTAAAGAAGAAATGAGAAGAAAAGAGAAGAAGAGGAAAGAGGAAAAGATGAGGCAAATAGAAGTTGAGAAAGAGATTAGAGAGATAAGGAAAGATGTGGAATGAATGAGGGAAGAAAAGGAAGAATTGGAGACAAGAATACAATAGTTGCAAAGTTGGTACTTGGTAATGAAGAAGAAAGTTATATGGAATATTCAAAGGTTGTTTCAAAAAAGAGACACGTGAAGGCATTAGAACCAAAGATGAAGACATAAGTAATCCTAATGGGGTATGATAATGAATAGGCAAAGGAAGAAAAACAAAAAAAAAGATGCAAGGACAAAAATCAGAGATGAAGAATCAGATTTGTGGACAATTTATATAGCAATTGAGAAAGAATGGTATGGTAAGGTTGGAGTGAAATAAGTTGGGATGATGATAATAGAAGAAGAGGACTATATGAAGGATGAGGTTGATAAAATCAATGTTGTTGATCAACTAATGACAACAAATGATAGTAATCCGATGGATGATAAGGAATGGAAAGAGTCACCAAGAGAAATTGAGAAGCAAAATTCATATTTAATGAATTGTGTTGTTACTAATCCTATTATTTTTGTCAATGAATTTTTTATCATATTTACTCCAGTACAGGAATCAAGAAGAGCATATTGGAAGAAAAATTCTTGATCGGTCCAGGTACTCAAGCAAGAGAATAAGAAGACCAATGGTGAAGATGAACTATATTTTGATGCAAGTTCCAAAGTTGATGCATTTTTCCAATACATTGTACATTGGAAGGGCATACCAGATGAAGGAAACACTTAGAAATTAGAGAAAAGGAAGATCAGACACAAGTTTGTTGCAGGTCCTCACTCAAGGGACTTGAGTTTCATTTTCATGGGGAGTATGGTGCAAGGGAACCAAGCCAATTATATGAATCCTCAAGATTGTATGGAGTTTTTATTTTATTTTTTGTCTTGTGATGCTCTAATATGGTCCTATGGACTAATTATAATAGGTTCAATGCAATTTTTAAGACATAGTAACCAATAGTCCTATATGGAACAATAATGTCATAGTATGGTAAAATGTGGTCAAAAGTATACAAAAGTGACAATTGTGGTTGAAATTGATTTTATAAGGCTTATATAGCCTATTTGAGTATGTATAGGGTGAAAACAAGAGAATTGAGGTTACTTGGTCAAGTTTGGCAAAAATTATAATGTTGTCACAATGCAAAATTAAAAAATATGTAATGTTTAAGAAGCCCAACAGTCATGGGCGTTCAAAACATGGTTTGAGTCAGTTGAAGGGGGTAAGGTTGAAACATGGGGTGGTGGAAGTTAGTTGGCATTTTGGGATGTGAAAAACAATGAATACAATGTAAATTTTTTTAATTTCCTACTTGTTTTCTATTTAAAAAGATTGTACGGCTTGATAATGATATAAGAGCACTTGTTATGGATGATTTTATGATTCTAATTCATTTTTTTTTATTTCATTCATTTTTTTTGAGTATTCATGTGAAAGTTATGCTCATTTTATTGATTGCAACTCCCAAAAATGTTTATGTTATTTTGTTGTTGCAACATTTGGTTCTCTCTTATATGGAGTTTTAATCACTTAAAATGCATTTTAACATTTAGGGGTATGAGTTATATTTAATTTTTTTTAAGTCTCATGTGATTTCATGGATTTTACCAAAATTTATTATGATCTTTGTGTGGATTGGTCTGCAGACCTGTGAGTTGTGGGTTTTGATAAAAATAATGATTGTCGTTTCTTCCACCATTGGGAAATCCTATAATTTGGTGGATTGTGGTCTCAAAGTGTTTAGTTCATGTCATTGAATGTCACAGAGAGAGTGGTTGTATTTTGGATGGATTTAGGCGATGCCCTAGGTCTGCAATATGATGTCTCAAACTGGTTAGACGGTGAAAAGAATGGTTTTAGAGTCTTGATTTTTAAATGCCTTGAATGCAATTTTATGGGAGCGCTTGGAGGAGTGGAGAAGACCTTTTCAAAGATGTTTTAATTAGTGACAAATTTTTAGAAGGCATGGAGACCAAATTTGCACTAAACCCTCTTAGAAAGTGGCCAAATTGAGGGTTTTATAATCTGATGAATTAGTGAGTGTTTCTGACCCTGGAAGTTGTTGATTTATGATAGTTGAGAGATGTTGAGAAAGTATGATCAGTTTTTTTTAATCAATAATAGGTTTATCAATAAGTTCCTTTGAAAAAGTGGCCTAAGTGGCCTTGGAGAAGAAGACACAGTCCTAGTTTTTGTTGGAAATATTGTTTGGAAAGCTAAAATGGAAACAATTATTGTTTTGTCATTGATGTCAAACCTTAACTGATGAGACTATTTTTTATTTGTTTGAGTACCATATCTATTGATTGATGTAGGAGATTTGACAAGAAGACCAAGAGGAATGGTTGAGTTATGAGGAATTACAAAGGGTACTTTATCAGTTGGAACATTGGGAAAGTGATATATTGTTTATCTTTCACTGACAGTTTACTGAGAACAGTTTATGCCGAGCACTAGTGTGTGCCGAGCATATTTTCTTGTATGTGCCGAGCGTCAGTAAATTGCTAAGCAAGTTTTGTGTCAGCCAAGCAGCAGTATTTTGATGATTGATGAGATTTAAGATCTTTGGCCGACATAGTTGATTTTATTGTTAGAATGAATTTAGAATAACTGAGAGGGGGGATTGGCAGAAAAAAGGATTCTGAGATATTTGAAAGGAACAGATGACTATGGTCTATATTACAAAAGGAATGAGAAGTTTGAACTCAGAGTCTATATTGATTCTGATTGGGCTGGAAATGTAGATGACAGAAAAAGCACCATAGGAGGAGCATTTATTTTGGGAAAAAGTTTAGTTTCATGGACAAGCAAGAAACAGAACTGCACCTCACAATCTAGAACTGAAGTTGAGTATGTGGTAGCAACAGTTAATTGCTCTAATATTGTATGGTTGAAGATACTACTGAAAGGTATGAAAGAAGAGATCACAGAACCAGTTGTCATATATTGTGATAACACGAGTGCCATTAATATTTCAAAGAACCCTGTAATGCACTCTAAGACAAAGCATATAGCTATCAAGTATCATTACTTGAGAGAGCTAGTTCAGAAGAAGGAAATGAGACTGGAATATGTGAAAACTAAGGAACAGTTAGCAGACATATTTACAAAGGCACTACCCAAGGATGCTCATGAGTATCTGCGAGGTAAATTGGGGGTGATTCCCCTAACTGAAGCTAATTAGTTCAGAATGGTATTGTGGCATCAAATGTTATAATTCAACATATTTTTCACATTGATGCATAGGCAGTCACACTTTAGGATGCTGCCTAAAGTTGTGAAAAGACAAACAAGGACAGTAAAATAGTATAAGTCATAAGCAAGATGACAAGAACAACATGATACAGATTTTAGAACAGAAGAATCTATGTGATGAAGATGTCAACGTATTTAGCATTGTTGTCAAAGAGGGAGAAGTTTACTGAAAGAGGGAGAATTATACTGAGAAAGATACAGGGAGAGTTTACTACTTAGAGAAAAAGAGATTGATGAACAGAAATAGAAAGATATCAGTGTGATTACAGACATAGAGGGAGTAATATTTTACAAGATGAGAATCAAAATGAGCTAAAGACATTAATGAAAATTTGTTCATACAAGGAACACAAGCACTTTTTGGATTGTATGGTAACTATGTTTGTAATATTACTATTTTATAGTTTTGTGTTGCCATCAATGCCAAAGAGAGAGATTGTTGGAAATATTATTTGGAAAGCTACAATGGAAAAAAATATTGTTTTGTCATTGATGTCAAACCTTAACTGGTGAGACTATTGCTATTTGTTTGAGTACCATATCTATTGATTGATGGACGAGACTTAAAAAGAAGACCAAGAGGAATGGTTGAGTTATGAGGAATTACAAAGGGTACTTTATTAGTTGGCACATTGGGAAAGTGATATGTTGTTTATCTTTCACTGACAGTTTACTGAGAATAGTTTATGCTGAGCACATTTTGTGTTGGCCGAGTACCAGTGTGTGCCGAGCGTCAGTAAATTGCCGAGAATGTTTTGTGTTGGCCGAGTAGTAGTATTTTGATGATTGATGAGATTTAAGATCTCTGGCCGACATAGTTGATTTTATTGGGATATGTAAAGTTAATTATGGATAAGCACATTTGATCTACACTATGTAAATGCACGGGTAACCGTAATTAATGAATGGATCAAAGATTTAATTGGTGATTGTATTGGAGAAATAAATTAAATGTAATGATGGAAAGATCTATTGGATGTGACCTAACCTAAGATCTACAATCTTGATTAAGAAGCAAATGATGAATCTGACCTAGATGGAGAGGTAAATGACAACCTCAAGGGGTTATTCATGAAAGTAGCAAAGGCAACTGTGTATGTAGAGTATGCAAGAGGATTGCATGGTTAATTGACTGATTAGCAAGATCTAAGCAAAGAAGGCCGAGCAGAGAAGTAGAGAGAGATTTCTTGACAAATTCCCAAGTAGATCTAGAGTTTGAGATGAGAATGACGGCCACTTAGTGAATTAGCATTAGAGCTAAATTGGATCTGGATTGCAAAGTAAGTTGTATGAATTAGATCAAACCTGCTGATTACTTTCTAACCATTGTATTAGTTGAGATCCTTTAACCAGGTTTACCTAACAACCATTGTATAAATCCTTTGAGCAAGGTGACATTCAGATTGGAATGTTCTAATTCCTCTAACAAGGCCACTCCTAACAGGGTGATTAAATCCTTTAAACAGGTCACATTTAGCAATGTGTTTTGTAACCTTTAAGAGGGTTGGCTCTTAACAGGGCATCACTTCAGAAGAGTGAAAAATTGATAGCATGTTATTGGTGGGTTTTCCCAAATTGGGTTTCCACGTTGAATACTGGTGTCAACTTGTGTGAATGTGTATATTGTGTTTTACTGTTAAGTTTTTGCAAGCTTATTTCATTTGAATAGTAAACTACATACATATATTGTTGACCTATGCTATCACTGCTGAGCAGATCTGAGTTGTTTAATTTCGTATAAAGTTTTAATGGGCACATCTAGACCTGTGGATAACTGATTCAACTCCCTCTCAGTTATTCTAAATTCATTCTAACAGTTTGAACCTTGTATTTCAAAACAACTAAAATTTCATATTTGATATTTTTTGTATCCTCCCAAAGGGTATTTGAATCCCTAACTTTTTTGGGAAGATCCAATTTTAATTGGAAGTTATGTCTATTTTCTTGTTGATAAGGGTTACTAGCATTAGGAAAATTTATGTGAAGTACATAACAATTATATGGGTCAGTAAACTTGGAGGTTGTTAAAGGTTGTATGATGTCAGGTTTACTTATTCTAATTTGTTTCCATGGTTTGTGGAGTCTTGTGAACCTTTGAGCCTTTGATTGGTGTTTTGTAACCTATGAAACCTAAAGGTCATTGTGGAGAGAAGTTTGGAGTTTTTGAAGTATGGTAAGGATTGGTGAGTTTTGAAACCCCACCTTTGCATCAGTGTTAGAAATAGTAATGTGCTAAATTAGAGTAGCTAAGATAACAACATTATGAAACAATATTATGACACTCTTTCAATCATGGCCAAGGATAAACAATAATAGCCTATTTGGTAACCTTTGGATTATATCACCTTCATTAGTAGTATGGGAAATATGAAAGGAAATAAATCAAAGGATATTTCAAGGGGGAAATATGGAGTGAAAGATGATAACAAAAAAAAAGGAATAAAATATTATAGAAGTGATGAATTCAATAATGCATTCTCAAAGGAATAAAGCAAGCTACTATGTTGGCTAGGATGACAAAATGAACAAAAACTGATTTGGACTTATAATTCCAAAAGTTGTAGGAAAGGGCAACCAGCTAAGAAAAGAGTATAGAGAGAATTGAAGATGGTATCCTCCAAAAAAAGGATGGTTCAAGATTAAATTTGATAGAGGATGAAGAGTTAACCCAGGGACCTTGATGACATGATGTATCATTCACTCATGTAATGGTAAGATTATTGTGAAATTGGCAAAACATTTGGAGATTGACACCAATAATATAGTAGAATTAAAATCCCTAGTAGAGGGATTAGTCATATGCTTAGAATTGGATCTAAAAAGGATTGAAATAGAAGGGTATTTAGATATAACTATAATTTCCCTTAGAACAAGGAGGACTCCAAATTGGAGATTACAATCATATTTGGACAAACCTATGGAATTGATTGAAAAACTAAAAAGTGTGACAATGAACCATATTTATAGAGAAGGAAACACACTAGCAGATGTACTAGAGAATGCAAAGAAGATGGAAAACATTTCATGAAAGTCTTCCCACAGGAGTATGGTGAATTTTGTTTGTTGGCCAGAAGAAGATGCAATAAGAAAATCAGTTAAGAATAACTTTTACCAAGAAGATATTATTAGCAATTTCGAGATCAATGTGATTTTAAATATATACTTTGAATCATATGCTATAAGATTGTGGTTCAAATAAATGAAACTCTAACATAAGAAAGTAAATTAATAAAAAAAGTAAATAAATCCATTCTCAAAATTATGGATGAATTGTTGATGCCAAGAAGACAGAGGCAATGTTTACTTTTTCAAAAAATCAGGCTATAATGAAAAATTCATTTGGAGTCTGAAAAATATCATTAAGGGCATAATTTTGAAAAAGGTATTAAATTTTGGTATAAGATTTCGATCATCCATCCCAGAGCTAAATTTGGTGTGTTAAGTAGCAGGGCTAATTTAGATTTGGTAGGAGATATAACAAATTCCCTAAAATAGGGATAATGATGGAGTATCAATTTTTTTTAGCAAGGTGGAACATGAACATCACTTCACCAATTAATGCGACTCATTTTGAGGTATTGGGTTTGACACCTTATTGACATGCAGAAGTTGAAGGACATTACATGGAAAAAAGAACTTGACTAATGGGTATTTGAGATTTCTGCGATCCTTTTGAAATCACCAAATTCATTATGATTAGGTATCATATGAGGCAATTATAAAATTATTTGGGGTTTTCAAGGAATAATTTAAGACTTTCTTGGTAACACTCTTCATTCCAGATGATATTTTATTTTTTCATGCGACATTCTTTTAGGTAGTTCGGGAGGTTTCTAGGTTGAGGGTTGATTTCATACTTACAACTAAGCATACAAGAGGAGCTCTAATAATGGACACCCCTATCAATATCACTTCTTCTAATAGAAAAATGGCTTTTGATAGTTCCAATATATAACATATGTCAAGATCAAAGAGGTTGTAAAATATAAGCATCGTTTAATTGTTCATGCCATAAGAAGAATTTTAGGTTTCAATTATTTTCTGGGTATCTTATGTCAATTCTGGTGGTGGAGAATCCATAGTTGTAGAAAAATAATTATGCAAATGATTAGTTAAGGAGAAATAATTACAAGGAATTCATGATTCCATCATCAAAATTGATGAAAATATAACAATACTTTTTTGTTAGAATGTGAGGAAGTGCTATCATTGATTGTCATTGATGTCAAAACCTTTACCAATAGTTTGGGTATTTCAGTTGGTGTTTGGAATGTCCTGTTATCTATCAGCGTTGTAATAGGAGTTTTCAAATAAATACATAAGGAGATTCAAAATTAGACATCTTAGGTTTCTTGGTTCGTCAGAGGTGGATCAATGTATCAGCCACAAGAACACTCAAGTTTGAATCCTATCGGTGGCAGGGGATATTTTATGTATCCATGTTTTGGTCTTGGTTGGGGAATAAAGATGGCTTCTATAAATGCAATGTGTATTATAAATCCTTAAGTCTGACCTATTTGTAGATCACGGTGTAGCGTGTTATGTTCTCTCATGTATCTCCTAAATCTAGGACCGATGCCATGAATTAAATGCAAATGTAATATGGGTTGCATTGGTAATATCACACATTTGGTTTATAGCTGACATATGTAAGTTTGGATACTAGTATAAATAATAAAGAAAATTTTGTATCTATACGTATGTGCATGTGGGTTATGAATGAAGTCTATGTGAAGTGACTATGAATTCATGCGAAGGAGATTCCTATTCATGCAGAGCAATCTGTAGATCTTAGAAGTGGATTCTAATGTTTTTCGTATTCTCTCGTAGTGAGTAATGAACCCTTTTGTATTGGTAGTGAGCCCTATGTATCGAAAGTGAGCCCCTGTGTATTGGCAGTAAGCTCTTGTGTATTGGCAGTGATGTAATACCCCTCTAACCCTAATATAAGTTTTTTATTTTTGAACGAAGTAATATCTTTCAATGTTTTCTTACAGCTTAAGTTGTTCATGATACTTGTTTGATCTATTCCTATAGTTTGTTTATAATGATTTCATAAACCAGTACCCGAGGATTCTAATATCA
>MU227172.1:479543-525076 GCA_018584345.1 Thuja plicata
GACGTTAGGGAACCTGTGAGGACTTAAGTTGAATAAATCTTGCATTCAAGTTGTAGAAAAGTATTTTTTATTTTATTTTAGAGATATGAAGTACAATGGTGAATATTATTCTAGTTAAACAAAAAAAAATATTACTTGCATCTTATAGATATTTTATGTATTGTCCTCTCGGGTTGCCTGGCGGGGCATTACAAGTGAGCCTTCTTGTAGGGAGAATTTCTGGCAGTGAGCATTTTGTACCAAATCACCTTTTGATGTCACCTTAACAATTATTTTTACATCTCATGAGAATTAGCTTCTCCATGGTTTTACCCAACTTGGGGTTTCCACATAAAATCTGGCGTTCTTTGTTTCAGTGTTCTTGTCCATTTCATGTTTATATTTTTTATCGATGTTTAATGTGCCAAAGTAACAAATCTTAAGTTGTTAATGTAACTATTTAAGTGTTAACTAAAAGAGAGGAAGTTTTATAAATTTGTTTGGGAATAAATAATTCACCCTCCCCTCTCTTAGTTATTTGGCTTGTTCAACAATTATTTCAGAGCCTTCTCCCTTGCAGATAGATCTTAACCGCTTAAGGGAGATCTTAACTGAATAAGAAAATGAAGTACTAAAGACAAACCTGATGGAAGAAAATACCTTCATTGGTAAACTAACAGATCAAATTAATACATTCAAAGTAAGGCACAAAGGTGTTATTCAAGAGTTAAAAGAATCAAAGAACAATATTACAAAACTATAACAAGAACTATTAGAACTAAAAGAATTAAGAGATAATTGTGCAGATTTGATTTAAGACAGAAAAGAAGATGATGAACAAAGAGAAGATCCCATCAGATCTCAATCGAGGTAAAAAAAAAATTCTTGGATAAAAGGTTTGAACTAGAAAAGGCATTGGAGGAATGGAAATTGAATGAATAAAATTTCAAGGAAATGATCAGGAAGAGTACAGAGCAGAATGCAAAGTTAGAAATGCAATTAATAAAGTTGAAAGAAAAATCTAAATCATATGGAAAGCACTATCTTGGATAAGTTGATGAACTTACCGGAAGAGCACAAAGATAAAGAAAGTATAGGATTCATCAGTGAAAGATTAAAATAGAATGACAAAGTCAAAGAAGTGATGATTGAGGAAGATGATAACAAGTAATAATTTGAACAAACCTAGAAAGAGGTTACTGGTGAGACAACCGAATCTACAAAGGTATTTATATTTTAAGGGTTTCTATTACATTTGAAAAAAAATTGGTCATAAAGAAATAGATTTTAAAATTAGAATAATTCAAAGAACACAAAGTAATAAATGTCATAAATTTGGTCATAAGGAGAATGAGTGCAAAAATCAAGTTTCTAGTCAGGAAAGGGAGAATAGTATGAGCATAATTTTTCATGGAAATTATTATGCGTGTCATAACTTTGGTCATAAAGAAATTTAATGTAGAGGTAAATCATTGATATTTAGAGAAAGGAATGAATTTTTTTTTCAATTGTGGACAGAGAGGTCACTTGTTGTAATAATGGAAGGGTGTGTACTGAGAGGGGAGGGGTGAATCAGTACCCTTGAAACATTTTACAAATAAAACCTTAGTATTCATTACTTCCATAACTGCCCATTGTAGCTTTTCTACTTCATGCATGCAATATCATAGCATAAATTTAAATGCATGTAAACACATTTTGAAACATTCATGAAACTCGTTTACACATGACACAAGTATTTGATAATGCAATAACCCTTGTTAGAAGGTAAAAACTATGGTGGGGATGAAACCCACAAAGCTTCACTATCTGCAGAATGGAAGGTGCATGTTAAGGCTATGTGTATGTATAATTCATACCTTCTTGAAAGAAAGGTGCTATCTATCAATTCTATGGAAACAATAATACAATTTAATCTAAGAATTGATAAATAAAGCATTTAACATCTCATGGATCTCTAACTAGGCTTTGCTAATAGAGCTGTCAACCGTAATCTCTACTAGTGACAATCCTAGAATGAGAATTTTGATTATGTTATGCCTAATCTAGCTCAAATTCCCTCCATTTCTATGATCTTTGATTCAAATGCTCTCCAAAATGCTATCCATTATGCTAAATTGATATAAAATTCTCTCAATTGCTCTCAATTTGCTATGAAATGTCTATAGTAAGGATGCCTTGCATTCAAATTTTCTAGGATCCTTATGCTCTCAAAATGGCTTCTATTTATAGGATTTTCCCAAGTGTAGGGGGTAGAGTTACTTGATCATGAATAATCCATGGTTGAGTGAGAGGCTTTGAGATGTTTCAAATGGGGGGAAAATTTAAATGATTGTATCAAAGGTTTGGACAAAGGGACAAATTTGAGTGATTGAGATTGAAAGTTCAAAATGAGTGATTGAGATTGCAAATTAGGAGTGATCCATGTGCTTTATGTTCTCAATTCTCATTTCTTGCTCAAATTAATGTTAAAATATATTATGATTTATTAAAGTCAATCAATTAATTAAATTAGCCATGTAGGGGAATAGTTTGGATTTGATTTTTGATTTAAACTATATAATTAATTGATTAAAATCAATTATATAGTCTGATTAATCCCTTTAGGCTTATATTCAATCATTTGATATCATTATTTATTGATCCTTTGATTTTAAATGATTTTTTCCAATTTGATTGATAATTGTCCATTTGAAATTGATTTGATCCATTTTGATGAAATTTAGAGCATTTGGCTGAGATTTGCAAATTTGCTTGATAATAGAACATCTGCCTAGTTTTAGGTGTCTACAAATTCCCCTCTTTGAATTGATGTGCAAAGTACATTGATTTAAAGAAAATTGCATGCATTGATCACTGATTCCATGCTTGATTGGTTGACTGATATAAAACCTGATTTGATAGATAACCTGATCTAATGATTGATTTGAAATCCCTGATCTGATTGATTGATTTGAAAAACTGATTTGAAATCCCTAATCTGATAGATTGATTTGATACCCTAATTTGATAAATTGATTTGAAACCTTGATCTAATAGATTGATTTGATAACTTGATTTGAAACTCTCATTTGATAATATGATTTGATAGGATGCAGAATGCCCCACTCATAATGTTTGAAATTTCAATGCCCCAAATTAAGATAATGATATTTGATGCAGATCCTAATTTGATACTATGATAATGCCCCCTCAAAAATGAAACAGATTGATGTCATCAACAAAAATAGCAACAAGTAGTAATACTTCAAGTGTCTCTCTTATGAATAAGTTACAATCTGCTTCTCCTTTCTTGAATCCAATCTTTGTCAACTAACCATCTAGTCTTTCATACCATGCTCTAGGGGCTTGCTTAAGTCCATAAAGGGCTTTCTCCAATTTGCATACCATGTCAGGTTTGTCTGATAAACTAAATCCTTCAGGCTGCTCTATGTAGACTTCTTCCTTCAAATCACTGTTCAGGAATGTTGACTTGATATCCATCTGATATACCTTAAAGTTATTGAATGTTGCATAGGTTAAAAATAATTTTATAGCTTCTAGTCTGCTCATAGGGGAAAATGTATCAGAGTAATCAATACCTTCTCTCTACTTATATCCTTTACATACTAGTCTTGCTTTGTTTCTTACCATTGTACCATCTTCATTCATCTTGTTTCTGAATATCCACTTGGTTCCAATCACATTTTTGTCACAAGGTCTAGGGACCAATTCTCATGTGTCATTCTTAATTATTTGATCTAACTCTTCTTTCATTGCTTTATGCCAATCTGAATCATTACATGCATTTAAACACTTAAAGGTTCAATTTGGGAAAGTAAACATACCTCTTCATCAACTATTAAACCTTTTTCTTTAGATCTTTTCATAACTTTACTGCTCTGATTTCCAATGGTATCTACTTTTGAATGGTATCTAGTGACTTGTGGAACTTTAGGTGTGACTCTCTCATCTTTTATCTATGATTCCTCTTCACTTGGTTGAGGGTCATTGCATAATACATCAATGATGTCAAACATTTTTCAATAACTTTTCTTTACTGATAGGTCTAGGTTCATCTTCAATCATAGGTGCATAATCATAGTATCTCTCTTGAATCATAAAATTCTCATCAATCTTCACATGTGTACTTTCAATGATTTTCTTTAGTCTCAAGTTAAAACATCTATACGATTTGCTTTTAGTAGAGTAACCAAGAAAAATACCTTCATTGCTTCTAGAATCAAACTTGCCAATACCATCATCTCTCTTGATGTAACACTTGCTTCCAAAGATTCTAAAGTATTTTAGTGTATGTACATTCCCAAACCAAAGTTCATAAGGTGTCTTGTCTGCACCTGGCCTTAATTGAATTCTATTGATAGTATAGACTGCAGTATTGACTGCTTCTCTCCAATAGGTGTGTGCTACTTTTCCTTCAATCATGATAATGCGTGCTGTGTCAAGTATGGTCCTATTTCTTATTTCTGTGATTCCATTCTGCTGAGGGGTTCTAGGTGCACTTAGTTGTCTTTTGGTCCCATGTTCTTCGAAATACTCATAAAATTTATCAGAGGTGAATTCTCCTCCTCTATATGATCTCATACATTTTATCTTTAATCCAGACTCATTTTCAACTTTATCTTTGAATATTTTGAACTTCTCATATGCTTCATATTTATCTTTTAAGAACGCATCCCACATCATTCTAGAATAATCATCAACAAAAAAAATAAAGTACCTTTCACCATAGTATGATCTTGTTTGAGTAGGTCCACATAAGTTCGTATGCACTAGATCCAATTTGTTTTCTCTTGAGTTCTTCTTACTTCTAAATGAGTTCTTTACATGCTTTCCCATCACACATTCCCTGCACATAGTATCAACTGGTCTTGCAATACTAGGGAGGTCTCTTAATACCTTTACATTTCTTATCTTTATGATATTGTCAAAATTGATATGACATAGTCTTTTGTGCCATAACCAACTGTCATCTACTTTTGCAAAAAAATAGCTTGCTTCAGAATTGAGCTGAAAAACATTACCTTTAGTCTTTGAACCTAATGCAATCATAACTCCTTCTTTGTTATTAATGATGCACTTATTGTTTTTAATTCCAACTGATATCCTTTGTCAAGCAATTGTCCAACACTCAGTTGGTTATGATGTAAACCATCAGCATACAAAACATCATCAATGTTGCTCTTTCCATCTAAAGTGATAGCTCCTCTACCTATGATATGCTTAGGAGTGTTGTATCCAAATCTAACCATTCCACCTTCATACTTATCCATATGTACAAATATATCTTTGTCTCCTATCATGTGATGTGAACACCCACTGTCAATGATCTAGTCTGTTCTGATGTCTGCTTGGGAAATTAATGCCAACTCTTGTGCTTTCTTTTCATCTTCAATGCCCATTTCATCAATTTTTTTTCCATATCTTCAATTGCAATCAATCCAATTTGATCTTCTCTTGAATCTTCATCTATCACTCCATCTTCAGCATAGTAACATTCCTTTGTATACTTAGGCTTGAAATTAGTTTTGTACTTATTGACTCAAGATGGAAAAATGATGAGACTAATAAATAATAGATCCAATATGTTTTCATTTTTGAAAAATATTGATGATGATCCTGACAACAAAACATGCCCTAGTTTGAAGAAAATGTAGATTAGGTCAAACTAGGTCAAACCAGGTAAAAAATCTCTCCATAATTAGGTTAAATAGCTTAAATAGGTTGAAAAACTCATTTTTACTATTCATTTTCACTTTTTACCATAAAGATTTTTCTCTGAGCCTGCTGAGATTGATAGTGATGATGGTCCCTATTAGAGGTCATCAATTCAAGTGAGGACACCGATATCAGAGACCTCCTAAGTATGGACCTCCAAAAAGATGGTTTTTAACTTCCTAGAGCATTTATTACTTTGATTTTATAGCACTTATTACATTTTTTATGCTTTCTAGGATAGATTAGGTAAAATGACATGTAGCATAGGTTAAATGACACGTAGGAAGGTTAAATGCCACCTCTACATTTGTAAATGATGCTTATACATATCCAAATTTTTCTTAAGATCAAGTTAGATATGTGCATTTGCGCAATAAACTTCCGCGTATAAAAACCCTAGTTTTAAAATGCCAGGTATAAGGTTTAAAATACCGCGTAAGAAGTTAAAATGTCGTGTACACTATAAAGTGATGCCTCTGATGAATAAAATCATGCCTAACATCATTTAAATGATGCCTACAATGAAATGATGCATACACTATGCCAAGTGATGCCTGCTTTGAAATTTGATGAAAACTTGATTGAAAGGAAGCACAGACTACTTTCTGATTGATCGTTTGGATGACCAAATTTATTTCCAAGATAGATATATGTGTTTTTGTAATGTGAAGAAGTGATTATGATATTAGGATAATCATAAAAATGCATGTTTGATTTTTGATTATGATAGGATAGAATACTGATTGATAGGATAACTGATCATATTGGTCCCTCCTCAAGATCTAGAGTTAGGAACAATAAGTTGATGCGCTCAAAAAGAGAAAAGGATTGATTGAATTTGTTTGATTGACTTAGAATGATCCACTGATATAATGATACTAATATAATTTCCTTGATTTTCCAAATAGGCACATTTCCTTAAGTTATATGTACAGAATCTAGCGTCATGGATTCTTGACTTATCTGATGAGTTGACGGATCTAGAGTTACACGTGATTGAGCAGTGCAGTTTGAGTTTCCTTTTAGAGATTCCTTGGTTCCACCTAAACTGGGGTTTACTGATAGCTATGGTAGAGTGTTGGCACTCTGACAACAATACTTTCCACCTTCCACTCAGGGAGATGAATATCACTCTTGAGGATGTCTATAGATTTCTCTGTATCTTGAATCAAGGAGAGTGGGTTTACCATGATCAGGTCTACGAGGAAAGTGTATGCAGATGTGTATTTGCTGATGATATGATTGGAGATGATATGATCACATGGGCATAGTTTTCTTCATTTCCCACTTTGCCAATATGTCTAGGTACTATGATAGGAGGTTTACTACTTCTTCATGACCGATGAGGTCACGGATTCTCAGTTGGCCGGGGTTGGATCTTGGAGGATTTGATTGCAAATCCTTGAAAATTTGATCAGGGTTCTTGTGTGTTGGAACATCTTTACCATGATTTACATGAGGTTATTTACAGAGCTAGTGCAACTTTATCAACTGGTGCTATATTGTTACAGTTATGGACCTAGGAGCACATCCCTCTTACTAGACCTATAGAAGCTTGAGTTTGAGGCCAAGGATGGCCATATGCATTTTTGTATGATGGGATTGTTGTCCAACATCGTCTGAAAAAACTTGAGTATTGGGGCTGCACCATTGATGACATTGATAATGTCATATGGAGACCTTACCTTGGATGTGAGGGATGGTGGGAGGATGATGATGAGATTCCATACATGTTTTCCCCTTGGTGGATGATTGGTCGATCACAACTTGTTATAGAGAGATTCTTCTTTGGGAGAGTTTCACGAAAGTATGGCTGAGTCTAGGATATGCCACAGGGTATGCCATTATATGCTTGAGTATAGGCTAAGCGATCCATGTGGGGAGCACAAGTGGATTACCAATTTGCATGTACTAATATTGATAGATTGGTATACACCCAGTGGGATATGTTAGACCAAGTTGTTGATCTGTTGGGATGACTACTGAGTATAGGGAGTGGTTCTTACGCCATAGATTCATGAGATTCATAGATCCTACAGAGCCTATTCCTGATATGGATGACATATCTAATAATGATTGTGGAGATGGTAGTGGTAGAGGTGGTCGTGTGAGAGGATCGATACATCAAGCTCCTAGAGCACTAAGAGCTCCTAGGATATGCAGAGCTATAGGCAGAGGACGGGTGGGACCTTGGATGTAGGGTGTTCATGTCAGGGATAAGGGTAGTGGTTTTGGATAGCTAAGACAGATACAAGTATAGGTACAAGCTCAGGTTCATCCTTGACCAGCTACAGGATGGGGTTAGCAAAGACATCACCAAAGAGATGGAAAGAAAGTACATATAGATACTACTAGATAGGTTCTAGGAGCACATGCTCCTCCATAGGTTCACATTCAGGCACAACAAGTTCCTCTTTTGCAGGGATAGAATCTGGCACACTAGGTGTCTCCTTAGATATTAGTGATACCACATATTCAATTACAGGCACTCCAGGCACCACAGGCACCATCGACACCACACATTCCTCAGGCGATAGATTCCTTGACTTTAGATGTGAGGACCTTACCGGTAGGGATGACATCAATGGTTGGTTGGATTGATCAGGTGTCTACTATGATGCAGCAATTTATTTCCATGATGGCAGAGATGCCTATTATTGCTAGCACCAGCCAGGTACCTCTGACTACACGTGATGGATCAGGTGATAGAGATCCTGATGGTATAGGTGATGGATCAGGTGTAGGTACAGGTGATGGATCAGGTGTCCCTACTGGGTATTGAGATAGATTTATATTGATCCACATTGAGATGTATTGATGTATCATATTTATTGATTTTGATTAGGAATTTTTTGATATATCATTTTGTCGATGATATTGTATCTTGATATATAGATGTTATGGATCTTTTGATGGACATTTATGTGATGATCTTCCTTTGGTTCTGATGATATTTGTGATGGTTATGTGAGATTTATTTATATACAGATCTATATGATGCCTATGATGCATTTACTTTTATTATGCTGTGGATGTAGTTTATCCTATATATGACATAGATAGATGGATGCAAATGATTTATTATGCAACTATTTCTATATGCTTCTCTGATTTTAATATGCAATGATTTATGAATGCAACTAGCTTTTTGAATTTTTGATTTATGAATGTATGCAACTTATATGAAATGCAATCTAAGAATGGATGGAAAATGATTAATGCTTCTTTTCTTTTGATTTTCTAAATATACTAGATAATGAATAATGATTAATGCTATGAATGAATGCAAAATATAATCTCACGTAATTGATTTGGAACAAGGATAATTGATAATTGACCCCCCCAGAAATTGATTAACCCCCTTGAACTTGGAAAAATCCTCTAAACATATGCAATTAATCTAACATGATAATGCAATGCAATGAAACTAATTGTCACTATCTTTTTGCAAAATAAATTCAAAAGAGATATATTATCATCATTGAGTGTTGTGGAACTAGGAGCAAGTACAATCATCACTGACCACATCATGATGATATGAATACTACTTTCATCACTTTGGTAACCCCTTGGGAAACTAGTACAACCCTCACTAGTTGAATAAATAACTATGGGAGTATGAATACCGGTTTCATCAGATTCAATGTTGCAAGTGGATTTTGGTATTAAGATATGGAAGATCTAAATAGCCAAGGTATCCTTTTGCATAAACAAAGGAAGGTTAATCCTCCTTCCTATATGAAAGTCCTTGATGGTTCTTTGATGACCATGTCATTAGAAAAATTCACATAAGTTGGTGGATCTTCCTCAAAATAGTCACTCAAAATCAAGAAAATATCACGTCTTCATCATCGCCAATCTAGTTGAAACATCATCGATTAGCTAAAAAGACATAATAAAATGCAAGGAATATCATAAAAAAGCTTCAAGTGTTTTTCTTTGTATAAATATTTTCAAAAGAATTCCAAATATTCTGATCATTTAGGTTTTGTCAAATTTTAATCCTGATAACATAAGTCAATAAAGTTCAAGGATCAAGTTGTTAGGTCCAATGCTTGGGTTTGAACAATGATATCCATCAAAGGTTCAACAATATCTCTCCTCTGAATTTTTGAAAATCTCCTCTGATATGTGATCAAAATGTAGCACTTCTAAATTTGTTTGTACCAAAAACCAATGCTTTTTCCCCAAGTGATAAATGTAACCATGTGAAACATGGGAAAATGAAACCTAGTATGCAACAATGCAACTGAGAGACTTTAATATGACTATGCACAAATGACGGATGCATTGAAGGATATGTACAAATGAGATGATGAAAAGAAAATATGTACAAATTCATATAGGAAAGACCTAAGGGATCAAAAAGCACCTATTTACCAAGTTTTCACCAAGGTACTTTTTATCTTTTTCAATTTTTTTTATTTTTTTAAATTTTTTTCCACTTTTTTTGATATCATCAAGGCACCTATTTGCTAGGTTTTCACCAACACAATAATTTTTTTATTTTTGAATTTTTTTTCTTTCTTCATGCTCAATTTTCTCCTTTTTCTAATTTTCTACTTTTCCATTATTTTTGACTTTTGATTTTACTCATGTTTTTGGATTTTGAATTTTCACATGTACAAAGATTTGTTGCTAAAATCATCGAATACTCAGTCGTCTGATACTCTTTCCTCCTATACTCTTTCATCTGATCAGGTATGAAATCTCTTTAAATGGATGTTGTTAATAGGCTCTTGTAATTCATCACCCTCACAATCAGCTAACTTGTAAGTTCCCATTCCAAAAGAGGAAGTAATGACAAAGGGTCCAAGACAATTTGCTTCCCATTTTCCTTTCTTTTCCCTATCTACCTAATTTTTAGGGTTTTCTCATAATACTAAGTCTCCCACTTGAAAGGTTCTTGGTTTGGTATGCTTGTTGTAGTTTCTTGAGATTCTATTATGATATAATTTCAAATGTTCATAGGCTTGTGTTTGGTGTTCCTCCAACAATTCCAATTGTTGAATTCAGGCGACCCTATAATCTTCATCATTGATTAATCCATGTAAAGAGACTCTTAAGGATGGGATTTCAACTTCCAAGGGTAAAACAACTTCTTCCCCATAGACTAAGGAAAATGGTGTAGCTCCAGTAGGTGTTTGGATGCTAGTTCTATATGCCCACAATGCCAGGTTTATTTGCACATGCCAATCTCTTCTTGATTTATCAACTGATCTCTTCAATATTTTGAGAATATTCTTTTTTTTGGCTTCGGCTTGTTCATTACCTTGAGGATAGTAAATGGAAGAAGAATGATGCGTGATATGAAATGTTTCAAAAAGTTCATCAACATCTTTTTTCTTTAATTGTTTATTCATTATCTGTGATGATGGCATAAGGAATTCCATATCTACAAATGATGTGATTAAGGATAAACATTGAAATATGTTTTCCCATGGCAGTTGTCAAAGGTATGGCCTCTACACATTTGGTAAAATATTATGTTGTTGTAATGATAAATTTATGACCATTGGAAGAAGGTGGGTAAATCATTCCAATAAGATGAAAAACCCATTGGTAAAATGACCATGGTGTCATAAAAGGATGCAATTCTTGTGTAGGTGCATGGATCATGTCTCCATGGTATTGGCATTTTGCACACACTTTGACAAAGTGGCAAGCATATTTTTCTAAGGTTTTCCAGAAGTACCCCATGCGAAGGATTTTCTTAGCTAGATTCAACCCACTCAAATGTGACCCACAAATCCCCTCATGAGAATATTTTAAAGATAATCTTGATTCCTCATCCTCTAGACACCTAAGAAGCATTCCATCAAGACCCTTCTAATATAATGTATCAGAGAGGATGGTATAACGAGCATCTTGTCTTATAAAATGTCATTTTTGGGCACGGGTTTGGTCAATAGGTAAAACTTGGTTTTTAAGATAGGAATAAATTGGTCCATACGAAGGTGAGTCATGTCCATCAATAAGGGAAATTATTTGGGTGTTGGGTAAGTCAAAAGATGGTTTTAGCAACTCTTCCACCAAGAATTCATACCTCACATTCCGATCAGGCATTTGGAGTAATGAATCCAAGGTAGCCATAGCATTAGCAATTCTAATCTTATCTCTTGGAATTTGCTCAAATATGATTAAAGAAAAGTATTTTTTCCATTCATCTACCATTCTCTTATATGGCATCAATTTTTCATCCTTAGTTTGGTATTCATCATTGATTTGGTTGATGACTAATTGAGAGTCTCCATAAACTTGCAATTCTGTAATGTTCCATTTTAAAGCCATTTTGATGCCTATGACTAAAGCTTCATATTTTGTAATGTTGGTTGTACATGGGAACAAAAGTTTGTAATATTTTGGAATGGTGTACCCTTGAGGTGTGATCAGTAAAATTCGATCCCCTAAACCGTTTTGTGTATAGGATCCATCGAAATATAACTTCCATGCCTTGGCTTCCATATTAGCTATTTCTACATTGGGGAATTCAACTTGGATGGGATGAGTAGACTCTAATGGATTTTCAGCCAACTGATCAGAAATAACTTGGACCTTGATAGATTTACGGTCCACATATTCAATTTTAAATTCACTAAGCACCGTTACCCATTTAGCAATCCTTCTAGTAGGGATATTTTGCTAAGAAAGTATTTTAAAGGATCAATCTTTGCAATCAACTTCACTTTGTGCATCAACATGTAATGTCTTAGTTTTTGTGAGGCAAAAACCACTGCTAGGCAAGCTCTTTCCATGACTCTATAGTTTAATTCATATTTTATCAAATTTCTACTCAAATAGTAAATAAATCTTTCTTTTCCTTCCTCATCCTCTTGTGCCAATAAGACCCCTAAAGATCTTTATGTTGCTGAAATATATAGCAATAATGGTTTTCCTTTGATAGGAGGCATCAAGATAGTTGGATTGACCAAATATGTTTTCAACAAAGTGAAGGCTTGTTCACATTCATCATCCCATGTAAAAAAGGTATCTTTGTGTAGCAATCTTGTGAATGAATGACACTTTTCTACCAAGTGAGAAATGAACTTCCTAATGGATTTAAGTCTTCCTTGAAGTGACCTCATTTGACTGATATTTTTGGGAGTTTCCATGTCCATTATTTCTTGTACCTTCATCAGATCCACTTCTATGCCTTTTGCAAAAACTATATAGCCTAAGAGCTTGCCGGATTGAACCCCAAATGCACATTTCTTTGGGTTTAATCTCACTTTGAATTTCTCTAACCTTGTGAAAATATTTTCTAGTATAGGAAGATGATATTTTCTTTGATGTGACTTAGCTATAATATCATCCACATATTATTCTAGGAAGGTGTGCATCATGTCATATAAGACAGTGTTCATTTCTCTTTGGTAAGTTGCTCTAACATTTTTGAGACTGAAGGGCATCACATTCCAACAAAAGGTTCCCCATGGGCATGTAAAATAAGTATTTTCTTGTTCTTTAGGTGCTATGTGAATCTAATTGTATCCACTAAATCCATTCATTAATGAGAACATAGAATGTCCCTATGCTAAATCCACTATAGCATCAATGCTAGCTAATGGAAAATCATCGTTCGAACAAGCAAGGTTAAGGTCTCAAAAATCTGTGCATATTCTAATGGACTTATCATGTTTGGTAACTAGTACAATGTTGGAGATCCATTATGCATAAGATATCACTCTTATAAATACAACCTTTAGTAGCTTCTCCAATTCTACTTTGACTAATAGGGATACATGTGGATGCATCTTTCTCAATTTTTTCTTTACAGGTTTGATGTTGGGTTTCACATTAAGATGGTGCATTATGAAACTTGGATATAACCTTGGCATGTCGACATATGACCACACAAAGTTAATTTTCTTTACTTGAAAGAATTTTATGAACTCCTTCCTTTCTGATGAGGTTAGTGATGCTTCTAAGTGAATAAACTTTGGTTCCAAGTCAGTTTTGTTGACAGGACTTTGTGACCGGCCTTGCCAATAGGGTAGAAGTTGTCACCAGGTACCAGAGTACTGACCAAATCCATCTATAGAGGTTTACTAGAGAATGAATTATCCTAGCCTCCAAGCATCTGGTAGTCAGGTCTCGATGGTGCGGGGGGAGCTAAGTTGGGCAGGTGACTGTTGTTTGAGGGGATAGCTGGTTTTTACTCATCTTATCTAGGGATTTCAAAAGGGGGTGAGGTTTCCTGCAAGAATCTTAGATTTACCAAATAAATCACAAAAGATATATCAGAGTTAGAGTGTATTACTACTTATAGTCATGCAATACATGTTCAAACATTGACAATGCTCCAGTGCAGGAAAACAAATCTAAATACTGGATACACAAGGAAACAACGATTCAAATGCATTCAATAGAAAAGGGAGATAAGATTATTTAACTAAATGAAAAACACTAGAGCAAAGGACATAAGAAGATATACAACACAAAATATGTTCGCTAACTTTTCAGATTAGAACAACACATAACATAGGGCCATAAGTTGTTGTTCTTTCTTTCATTAACTTGAAATGATTCCAACATCACTAGCGAGTACATTCATGGATCAGAGGGAGAATTAAGCTACTGAGAACAGATTGAAAGTAAAATTCTAACTACAAAGAACCTAAATATCCAATTTCTATAACTACTGGACTACAAAATCTTCAATTTTGCTGACCCTTGTTAAGGCATTGGCCTTATTATTTATACACAAACTTGACCTAATCTCCATGTGCACTTACTAAATAAAATACAATATCCCTGGCTGGTACTACCTGCACCACTAAAAATCATCTCAGGATGTACAGATCTCTGACAAGATGGAAGAAGAAGAAAGGGGAGAAATCTAGAAGAATCAACCTAGATAAGAGGGCCATGATACTTGTAGAATAAATTTTCTTATCTCAATAACTTAGGCCATACGCCTCATCAATGCTGATTGCGGCTCCCTGTCTTTGAGGTGCGCTAGGTAATACATGCGGGAGCGACGCCTTGGGGGAATAAGAAGAGATCTGTTAGAACCATCCCATCTTCCTGACCTGTCTTTATCTAGATCACCTGCATTCTGACCCTTATTAATTGTTGATAGCAATCGGTCAACTCTGGGGAACCTTGACGCAGATTGCTGCAAAAGAATACAAAATTGGGACCCAAAATTTTGGAGTTCGAGAGCTTACACTCAAAGAATAACCTCCTCAAAACTTCTCCCTACCAACAGAAATATCTAGAGACTGGAAGACTTCACTGCTCTTTACATTTCAAGAATGTCTCCAAAATCTAGATAATTCCCTCCTCATCTATCTCTTTTATACAATCCTGACGGTCCTTGGAAACTTCCAACTGATCAGCCACATCTGTGGCATCCTCTTTGAACGCTAAAGCCATCTTCACTGCATCGTGGGCCCGGAGCACCATATGGGTAAGATGTGACATTTTTGCTCCATCAAAATCTCTAGGGGACCAGGCCCTTGTCTCCATTATTTCATCAAACCTACCCAAAACAAAATCCACTGGAGTGCATATTTCAGTACTAAAGGGATCGACCATCAAAAACCTTGTGATAAATTCCGCATATGAATTTAAAGAATTTTGAATCGTTGGGGCTTTACCCTTCAAGGCCGCTACTAGTTGCTTGCTTGTCTAAATTTTAAGACCAAGTCTGCAGTGCTGGGCCTGGAGGAACCCAAAATCCTCATCTCCCAAAATACCCGTCTTTGTGACGACCTCTTCCCCAAAATTCATTATCTCCTCCAACTCAGTCTTCCATTCTTAATATTTTTCCATCTCTCCCTCCATTTGAGAAATAACGCCATTTACCTGGCCCAAGGTGTTACTGGCCTGGTGGAGTTCTGGGAGTGTAGCTATCAGAAAATTCCTTACAGCTCCTACCTACTTAGCTACCCAATCATCTATAGCCTACACTTTTTCTTCTTCATTATTCTCAGCACATCAGTATCACCCTACGGGAGTGGTGTTCTGGATGTGGAGGCCTCCAAAGGAATTGCATCCAATTGTTGTGTCAGTTCTGCAAGAAGCCTGAGGAGATTATAATTTGTTTCCTTTGCCTCTTTTAGCTTCTACACTTGCTTTTCATATTGGGCCTCAATTGCCTGACTTGGTTCTCTCAACAGGTCCAGTTCCCCTTTTTTATCTCTCCTCTTGAGAGGGACTTCTGTGATAATGTATTCTACAGCTCCTACTACTGCCTCTTCTACATCTCGAGGAGGTGTCGCTACTACCACAATGATATTTCCTACTATACTAGTCTCAATGGTATGGAAGGCCTGAGCCTTCTTAGGCTTTTGAGCCTCTTGATTTTGGGCCATCATCTCGGCTAGAGAGAGAGGGGCTCAAACTGCAGCCGGAGCCTTTCTCTTCCTTGACTCCACTAGCCATTGTGGTAGTGGGGGCGGTCTTACTGCTAGGTCCTAGATACTTGGATCCTCTTTGGGGGTCTAATGTGCTTCTCTGGCATCTGTAGTCACTGTGGACTCTTTTTCTTTATCTCTAGGGTTTCTCGGTTCTCCCATTTCAGTGGTATATGTATCCATATTTTGGGCATTCTCCCCCACATTTGGCTATTGAATGTTGTGTTGCGAAGACCACCTTGCCAAATTTTGTATTCTAGGGTAAATGATCACCCAGGGTGTCTAGAGGCATTTGGAGCATGACGACTAAGGGTATGGTTTTTCCCAAAGGTCTAGTTTCCTTAGCCACAATCAGCTTCTCAAATTGTACTTGCCTTTTTCCAGGGAAACTTCTTCTTCTTGTCTTTCCCCTCCCAGGGGATATTTTCTACCTCTTGTGCGGTGATGTCTTCCACCACCCTTTCTACATCTTCTTGCAAATTCACAAGGTCATCAATTTGGAAGATGTCATTAAAACTATCATGGGGAGGGGAGGCCTCCAAATGATCTTCTGGTTTGGTGGAGGAAGCGATGAGCTCCACAAGAATATTGCCCGATGGTCTAGGGCTTGCATCTATGCTCGATGGAGGATTATATGTTCTTTGTTTCTTTCTCCTCATCTGTAATGGGGCCCCGACATCTAGAATAGCTATACCCTCATACTCCATCTCCACTGCCCAGCTCATGAGTGTTGCAAGTGAAGGGGAGCCTGAAGGAAGGGAAGATCGCACTGGAGCAACTGCGAGGCCAAGGGAAGGCCTTGCACTGATCATTTCTCTTAGCTGTCAAGATGACTCGAGTTGGGCATGAACTTGTTCCATTATAGGGACTCGAACCGAGGACGGGACTTGGGCTGGGGTGCTCTCTTTTGTCTTCCCCTTATCTTTTCTCTGTCTAGACGTTCTAGAGCCTGAAATAGACCCCCTCAAAACTAGACCATCTTGACGGGTTCTCTTTTTACAAACCCGTGAAAAGTATTCATGAATGTGCTTCACCACATCCTTGGTGATGTCCTCTATTGTCAAAGTTTCTGGGGTGTTCCAATCCATTGGAGGGAGAGCCATCTTGTCAATCCCTTTTGATTTATATTCTAGGTCCTCCATGAGCCTGATGTCTGAGAAGTATTTTGGAAAGGTTTGGAGGCCCATGCATTTCATCATTCCCTTGGTCATCCTCTCATAATGTCGACTTCGGACCTTGAAGTCATCCTAACAATCTTCCCAAAAATATTCTATGTGTGGCTCATGGGGCGCTGGCGCCTGAGGTAATGCCAAATCTATTTTCTCTAGCGGATCAAAATTGCTCTGCGCCAAGTAAAACTCTGCTAGCCCCAGACTCTTTAATTCATTGTCAGCTTCTTTGGTCGTTGCAAGGATGCAAGTATAATTCCCGCAAGTGACCGGGAAGGGAATGGTGGTAACCTTCTTGAGGCCAATATGTATGGACCTCCAAGATCTTCCTATAGTACTCCATCAAAATAATCCTATCCCCACAGTGTTTGGGCAATAGGTAGGGCCTGTCAGAGAACTTGGTCACCTGAATGTATGAATATTGTTGGAATTGAATAAATTAATGGTTGTAGGAACTCACCAAGGCAATTTCCTCCTTTGACAGTCAGTAACCAGCATCTTGAGTGGGTATCAAAATGTTGTAGTAAACGAAGGTATCATTTACCTGACAAAAATTGGGGAAGCTGGTTTCCCATTGAATATGGGGAAAATGATCCCAAGGAGCACTCTGGCTAGGCCCTATCCTAAGGATGCCCACTGTAACTAAACCTTAGATTCTAGGTCTTTATTGTGCTAGTGCTCACAAAACATATGAATTCATGTGGAACTTTGATGCATTACTGACCTTGTTCAGCTATAAGTCCACATGATTGGAAATAATAGTTGCCCAATCAAAATTCTGCCCATTGGTGGTGATGTTGTATAGAAAATAGTACATCTAGCCTAAAATTTTTTGGGCATGTGGTTCCCCGAAGACCCGGCATAGGAAGATGATCCTTGCTTGTATGCCTTCTTTGAAGTTTGTGCGGGGGATCTCCAACTTCATCTTCTTGTAATCTTTCTTGGGCATCTTTAGACAGTGGGTGTTAAGGTGTTGTCAGGCAACCTGTTGAACTTTATTGAATTCTTGTAGCAATGTGGCTTGGGAGATAAAAGTAGAATTGGCAAACTGGGGATTCCCAGTCCTAAAGAAAAAATGGCAGTGTTGAGGGACACAGGGGTGTTGGGTAGCCCGTTGGAAGTGAAGCAACAAGAATAACAGCCTAGATGGTTGTGTTTTAGTGTTTTTCTAGGGTGAGAATCAGCTCCGGGGACTACACAAAGCAAGGGAAGCAGGCGGCTTTGATTATTCTGGAGGCGGCCACGTTCTTTGCCATAGTGTCTTCGGTAGAATGTTAGTTGAACATTGTCCTGACCAGGCCCTATAATTTGGACCATGGTCTGACCTCTATGTCAGTGATCAGTTGCAATTTGGAATCCACCTTGGATCCCACGATGACTACATCCCTTAGATATTTTTTGGTAAGTGGGAGCTTCTCCAGTGCCTTTTCGACCCTTGTCTTGGTGACTGCTCTTGTTGAGGTGGATGGGAGTTCCAAACTTTTGAGAGGGGAAGATACCTTAGACATGTTTATTTATGAGTTGTTGGTAGCCTAGAAGATTAGAAAACCATTAATATGAATAATCAAATATAATAAACTCTCAGGCTACGGAGATTTCATCACCATTTTGCACATGTCTTCAAAAAGATGTTGATATCAAATCCCAAAAATGCAATAAAAAAAATAACTTTGGATTTGATCAATACCCGAGGAGTTCTGGGGATTCTGGTTCATGTGAAAAATGAGATGAAGGCTGGGGGATTAAACAGAGCCTGGAGTCCAGAAAAACTAACCATTATTAAAATGACCTGGCAATTTTCCATACTGGGCTAACATGGGCTGTCACATGGTCATGCAATGAATAGAGTAATGGAATTCATTATGATGGCTATCTTAACATGTATGGAGTGAATGCCACTTGGGATGGTTTTAAATGCTCATGTCTGGGGAATTAATCCCACCATTAATGCTAAAGCGATGGAGGAGAGAGAAAGGACACAACTTGAATGGGCGAGGTGACGAGGTTGAGTCCAGTGAGCACTAGGAAAATGAGCTCAAATTCAGTTAAATGGCATAGAGGGTGCAGTGAACTCATCATGAGATGGGTAGTACTCAAAGGAATGTACAGACCAGACACACATTTATAGAAAACTCTACAAAATGATATGCTATGAACACTATTAACAAGAGGCCAAAGAAAAATATTTATAAAGGCCCGAACAAATTTATAACTATCCTGCAAGCCACTACTTACAAATTTACAGAGGATTTACAATTATTTACACTATCTTACACTAATGCACAGGAGGCGGACAACCCTCTTGTAGAGCCATCTCACAAATGGGAGGCAACGACGAAGACCCGAACACAAAGCAAACAAAAATAAAAAAATAAAAGAACAAAACACAAACCAAAAATAAAAGAGAAGGGCCAGAAGAGGACCTACCTAAAAATAGAGATGCAAAAGGAAGGACACAGGAGGTGCTCTGCAAATGAATAGATCTGTAAATCCATGAACACACCAAGAACATTGCAGGATATCTTAAACACACACAGGTTCAAACTCCAAATCATTGTTAATCACTCGAAGAAAATCACACAATTCACTTTTAATTCTCTCCAAGGGTAAATTGTTCATGGTAAGTGTAACAATGACAGGCAAAGCCTAATGTATATCCATTGGGTTAAAATGCACCATTCCTTTTCACTAATCCCAATAAAAAGGAAAACCTCCAGACTCCGGGCCCAAGAATCCTACGCGACCACATCCTCCAACTAAAGAGGAAGTAATGACATAAGGATCTTGGGGTCCGGAATTCATTCGACACGAAGAAATGAAACACTTTGAGACCAGGTCCTAGAGTGCGGAAAAACAAAAGGAAACGACAACAATGACTGTGCAGAGGCAAAGGCCAAAGAAAAAAAAAGGGCCAAAAAGAAATAAAGGAAGAACCAAAAGCGAAAAGGGGGACCCAATATTTTGCCAAAAAAATGTAGGGATGGGTATGTAGGGTATAGAAAATGGTGACTCATTGGGAAAAATTCCTTAGTGCATTTGAGGGTCATAGAATCTTTGGTTAGAAAAATCGAGACTCATCTTTGTCTGAAGGACTTCACTTGCAAAGCGTGGGGAGTCTGAGAAAATCTAACTCACCATGATTCAATCCTTCAATCTCTTGTCAGTTGTGAAGTGTGTGCTTTGGAAGAAAATCAAGCCGATGATTTTTGGGAGAAAAAGAGAGACGGAACTGAGTGGATCAGACGGAAATTGCTATATCATGTACAATCCCTCGAGTCCCAGAATTCTCTATTCCCCAGTTTTATTTTCCTCTTTTTTTTTTGAAGATGGGGAAGGCAGTACTCATTTCACCGTGAACCTTAATCTTAGCTAATTTTCACACCGGTACTTCTTTCACCTTGCCGTCCATTTTGATTTTCTAAATGGGAGAGACATTCTAGGCCCAGGATATTCTTTTGATTTTTAGATATGGCCAATAACCAGTGCAACCCCTCTACTCTCAAGGATCATACGATTACTTTCTCTCTAAGATTTTCTGTTAACTGATGTCGAGAATTTTGGGATGTGGATCCGATGAAGATTTCCCATAACCTTTTACTATGCATATAAAATAACTCCAGAGTGTGGAAAAATCCCACCATGCTAACAATAGATTTTGGACTAACCAAAATGTGTTAGGCACCATTCTAGGGTCTAGATGTTATGCAAAACATACCTGTCTACAAGAAGAGAGAAACATGCTGGGAACCCCAAAAAGAAAGACATGCAAAATGAAAGGAAACCAAAAATAGAAAACAAAAACAAAGAAAAGAAAGTGGCCCTAGAGGGCTGCCAAATATTTACAAGGACAAGACACTCCCAAGGAGTGCCAGGAAAATTTACAGTCAGGAATATATACATATGATACAACTTTGGGGCAACTTAGCTCCCACTTTTACTTGAAGTAATGTTTGAGAAATTTCCCATTAACGGGTAGTGGAACGGCTTCTCTAGTCATGGCACTGAAGTGATAAGTGTTGGCCCTGTAGATCTCCGAGATTAAATAAGGTTTGAGCTAGAGCCTTCAAAATTTAGTATGCTTTCCTTTCTTCTCCCAGGATTTGTCACACAAGAGGACTAAGTTTGAAACCTGAAAGGATTTGTATTGGGCTCTTCTATTGAACCAGTGTTTGACAACTACTTGGTGATGCAAAAAATACTCAAGTGTCACGTCTCTTTGTTCTTCCATCTTCACCAAGTTCAAGAGGTGAACCTCCACAACGTTATCTCGGGCGTTGAATTCCTACATGAACTGCAAGATAGGGATTTGTAAGTTTATTGGGAACATAGGATTCTATCTATAAACTAGGTGAAATGGAGAAGTTCCCAGGGCTACCTTAATTCTAATGTGATCTGCCCAAAGGGAAAACTTGAGTTTCTGGTGCCAGTCCTAGGGATTCTTTTCTAGAAAATGCATGACTACTTCCAGGAGGTTTTTATTGCCGGTGGATTTGGCAATGCCGTTACCCTGGGGATAATAGTTTGTGGAAAATTTCAAGGTGATATTTCTCTGATAGGTACATTCTAAAAGTTTTACTGAAGAAAATGTCAGACCATTGTCACATACGATAGAAAAAGGCATTCAAAATCTTGCGACGATGTTCTCTTCTAAGAACTTGATGACTACATCCACAATATTGTTTTTGCATGGGATTGGCTTAGACCACCGGGTATAGTAATCGGTAGTAGTTAAAATATACTAGTGGTTGATGGATGAGTTGGGGTTTATCTCCCCGATAAAATCGAATGCTAATTGGGTGAAGGGTCGAACCTCAAAGACCGGCTGTAAAGGAATTGCCGGGTTCTGCTCACGAGAAGCGGCAGTTTGACAGGTATCACACTTTCTTACGTGAGATGTACATCTTTGAAGATAAAGGGCCAATAATATCTATCCCAAAAAATATGATGGGCAGTGGCATCAGCTGAGCCATGCCTAGTTCCATACTACCCATGGAATTCTTTTATCATCTTGGCAGCTTGGTCTCTGTCTACGCACCGGAGATAAATCCCCTCAAAATTCCTTTGGAAAAGTGTCCCATTTTTTTTTATCATGAAGTGGGCACTTTTCAGTCACAAGGCATAAAATTTTTTAGGAGGGATCCCCTCCGGGCATTGGTTGTTGAGTAATAGGTGCATCAGATCGGTATACCATGGATCTTGAGTGATGGACTCCACAGTGTAAGTCTAGCATTCGATGTTTGGAGTGGCCTCTGCCATTTCCTTACATAGTCCTTGGCTTCAGACTATTTTCATCGGTTGTATTTCAAGATCATATTTCTAGAGGATGGCCATCCATTTCCCCCGGTGTTCGCCCAATTCACTCTATAACAATAAAGACTTGATAGAGTGGTCTGGGATAATGGCATGCACTTTGCTCCAGAGAATGTAGTGCTAGAATTTCTTCATAGCCCGGACTAGAGAAAAGGCCTACTTTTCCAATGGTGTGTATCGGACTTCAACATTGTTAAAGGGGGAGCTCATGAAAGTAATAGGTCATTCTTCTCCCTCAACTTTATGGGTTAAAAATATGACGGCTAAGTGCAGCAAAGCGAAACAATAAATGTGGAATAGGAGGGAATAGTTCAGACTTGCCAAGACTGGGGATTCCACTATAGTCTGATTGATTTGGGTAAATGCTCACTTCACTTTAGGACTCCACTCAATATTGAGATCTTTCTTCATCATATCATTGAGTGGTTAGACAATCTTGGCGACTCCGGTAATGAATCGTCAGATGAAGTTTTTCTTCCCGAAGAAAGATCTCATTTCCTTCTTACTGTCAGGCATTTGCAAGTTTAGCAACACTTCTACTCTCTCATGGTTGATGGATATCACTTTTTTAGAGACAATATGCCAGATAAATTTCCCTTTAGTGATCCTAAATATACACTTCTTGGGGTTAAGGGAGATACCATACCGGTGAAATCTCTCACAGATCTGAGTGAGGTGGGCGGGATGATCACGCCTATCCCGAGAAAAGACCGTTAAATCATCCATGTAGATGATTATGCACCTATTAACTAGACCTTCAAATGCAATTTCCATGGATTTTTAAAATGTGGCCCCAGTATTAATTAGGCCAAAAGGCATTCTTCAATATGCAAACATCCCCCACTCGGTAGTGAATGCTCTTTTCATCTTATCTTCGAACTTAACCATGACTTGGTTATATCCAGAGTACCCATCTAGGAAGGAAATCAATTGTGAACCATTTACAATTTGCAACACCTCATCCAATGAAGGGAGAGGGTGGTTATCCTTCTTGGAGGCTTTGTTCAAGTTATGGAAATCCACACATAGGTGGATCTCGCCATTCTTTTTGTGTACGGGGACAAGGTTGGCAACCCATGCAGTATGTCGGATAGGAAAGATGATCCAGGCTAATTGTAATTTTTGAACCTCCTAGTGGATCATGGGTTCGATCAAAGGGTTTATCGACCTCTTTTTCTATTGGAAAGGTTTGGCAGCTGGTTTTAGGGGATGGTATGCGTCATGATAGATGTATCATATTTTTTTAGATCTTCATACTCCCAGACAATAACATCAATATATTCTCAGAGAACCGTGAGAATCTTCTCCTTCTCCTTTGGGGAGTAGGAAGTACCAATATGGACAAACTTTTCTTCATCGGCTTTACCTATGTTAACCTTTTCATATTTTCCTCCTTTGGAGGAGGATGATATCTTGTCTCGACCCCGGGGGTCTGAGTCAAAGATTCATTCTATAGTGACCATAGCCTTAGGAATGGTGTTGGTAGGTAGGTCAATGATCCCATCACCTTCTTCCCCTTGCCCGATATCATCATGATCAGTTTCTTCCATGATCTGATCTTCAAAGACACCAACATTTTCCATGAAGGCCAAAATGTGTTGGTCATCTTTGAAAACCTGAAAGTGTGTTACATTGTCTGGGATGGATAGGGTGGGGACCATTTCAATAGAGAATCTCCAGAGCCCAGAAACAACCATCAGCCTGAGGGTAATGGCTGATATAGCGAGGGCATCCAAAACATAATTATGTTTTCAGGGGATAATTTTGATTCCAAAAGAATCAAAATATTCAATTAAGCTCCATGCCCGGTTACGATATGCAGCCAGCCTTTTATCATGACATGTGTATTGGCTCCAGACCTATTTTACAATTAGTTCTGAATCACCCATTTCCAAGAGGTGGGTGATCCCTTTTCTCAAAGAGAATAGGAGTCCTAGGACTAAAGCCTCATACTCTGTGACATTTTTGGTGCAGAAAAAATGTAGTCTGTAGGATGCAAGGAAGGATTCTCCTCGCGGGTTGATTAATTCCACTCCGGCCTGGCAACCTTGTTTGGACCAAGACCCATCAAAATTTAGGATCCACAAATCATTGTTAGTTTTTTGGGGCTGAGGAAGTGAAGTGGTACTTGGATTGGGTTCAGGGTTGGGAGGTTTATCAGGTGATTCCTTCAGCTTGGATGGTGTGCAGGTGAGACTTTCTTCTAGAGAATCCTCTGGTTTAGGTTCTTGGATGAGCGACACCTCAAGTGTACCTATACCGCTAGGGGGAACCCGACTTTGCATTCCTTCTCTTGGAGATTGGTGATGTGGTGGGTAGTGGTGGAAATACAGGGATCACACTCTAGTTTAGAGTGTTTTTTGTAATGTACCCGACACCAAGTGTTGGACAAGAGTGTGGCCAGGGTCACCTTGATACCTTGTAAATATACCTCACATTTCAGCTTTGCATCTAGATCTTGAATCTTTTGAGTGATTATGAGATCCTCCCTAAGAATGAAATCAAAGGTTAGGATTTCCCACAATTGATATACCCTGAGCAAGGATTCAAAGAAAAAGATTTTATTCACCTTTCCAACTTCGCTAAGGGCTTGTTTCATTATGGGCTCACTTTCTACCCATATGTGATTCTATTTCCCTTTCCAGGGGAGCCAAAGGTGGGAGAAGTCTATTGAGAAATACCCATTGAGGGCCTTTGACCTATTTTGACTCAATAACATCCCGTAGGTCTTGAGGATGTCAACCACTTGGATATCGATGATGCTGGATATCTGGGATCCTGGATGAGCTGAATCTGGACATTCTTCAGCTCACCAACCATTTTCATAGAACTTTTGTCCAATTGGACTAGTGTTCCTTTAGAGGGTGTGGGAGTGAGTCCAATATTTTGGCAGATGGATAAGAGCATAAAATTATGCAAAGCACCAAAATCCACAAGGCAATTATACAAGTTTTTCCCTTGGATGTTCAGGCCTAGTAGGAAGGGAGGATCTTCTATATTTTCCCAAAAGACTGTCGAGTTGGCATCATCGAAAGTGATATTCTTTGGCGGGAGAATAACAAATTCTGGGTTCCCTAAGAGCTGTAGGAGTGATTTCTTTTGCTTAGGACAATTAAGTAAAACCTCCATTAAGGTCATGGAGGCAGTGGTTTTTTGTAATGCCTTGGTGATATCAAACCGCCCCCTAGGTAAAGTTGGCCTCCCCCAACTAGATCCCTGGAGTGGCTAGGGCCAAGTCCTTTCGATGGGAGGGAATGATCATTTGTGTTAGAGTCATGGGGGTGGTGAAGGTGTTAGCCTCAAAGGATGGAATATATTTGTCAATGAACTCCTGTAAATTGGGTTCTTCTTCATCCTCTTCATCTGTCCCAAAGAAGACAGTCTCACATGTAAAGACAGTATGAGGAGGTTTTACTAGGGAGCATTCCAAGGGAGTTGGATCAATAGGTTGTTGTCTGTCCGATGACAAGATCTAGATGATCTTCTGTAGTGTGGAATAGTTCACCTTGGAATGTGAGCTAGTATCATGTAATCTACACCATGTGGTTAGGGGGTGGAATTTTGTGAGCTACACAGAATGACTAGGTCTAGTACCACCATGAGTGGTAGTTTGATTTGGATGAGGACCTTTGGTATTCGTGTTATTGTTCCATTGCTGTTGGTTGGGATGAGGCCCTTTGTTGTAGCTTTGACCTCTAGAACTAGCATTCCGTTGGCCTAAGAAAACATTCCCTTTGGGAATTGGGGTTGTGGGGTGTGGAAGGCCCCACCTTCAGTTGTCCCATGTCTGTTGTCAAGGAGGAAACCAATTGCCGGAGGGATTCAACCTCGGTAGACAACTAGATAGTGGCATCACAATGTGACATCTAAGGTGGTGGGTTACCCAGGAAAGTAGTAGTAGCTCCCAAAGTTGAGGACGACAATCCTCTAGCCTTAAATGACTAGAAGAAAGGTACCCTAGGGGAATTGCATCAAAGGTTGCTGCATCTGATGTGGCTAATTCTAGGGAATGTATTCCAGACTCGAGGTTGTCTAGGTTTGAGATGGGTAAATGTACTAGGCCTGTTGGTTTATTGGTGGTGGGCCCATGGCCATCATTGGGGCACCCATCACCAGATTGGGATTGTATCCTTTGGTATAAGGAGTTCTTTCAGGAAACATGTTGAAGGGTATGCTTTATCCGATCCCGCTGGGGGGCTTTCTCAAGTCGTGGGATAACTCTAGGGCTAAGTTTTAAACTTTTGCTAGGGTATCCCAGTCATTAGCAGTGGTAGTTCTGCAAAGGAGAGTAGTGACAAAGGGGTCCATAGCATTAAGGTACGTCTGGATAGTCACATCGATGGATGGTATAAAAGGGACCATGCACTGCTTCAAAGCCCATTGGAACCTATGATTTAAGGTAGTGAGAGTCTTGTTTGGCTCCTTTCTAATGGAAATGAACTAGCTATGGGACCAAGCTGGGTCCATGTGAATGTAGAAGGCCACCAGAAAGGCATCTTCCATATCCTACCAACTATTGATGGAGTTGGCAGGCAAGTTTAGATACTAGTTTAGCTCATTTTGTCCTAGGGATAATAGGAACATCTAGGTTACAACATCTTGATGTTGTATCTAGTGTCTATTCATGGCATCTTTGTAGGCTTGGAGGTTTTTTTCTATATTTTGGGGACCTAGATGCTCATATTTGGGGAAGATCTTCTCTAGCTGCGGAGGAAGATTATTAGTAGTGTTGGGGAACTGCCCCATTGGGGACCTGATATTGTTGAAGTAGGTAGCCATCAAGACTTTTTGGTTTTTCCTTTGGTGAACATGAGTCCCTGAGATTATCTAAGGGATTTGGGTATTCTGGTGTGTAGTAGACCCCCAAGGAAAATTCAATGGTTGTCTAGTTTGGTGGGTCCTTTTTCTTCAGAGAGGAGGTCCATGTTATACAAAAGCTCCAGGATTAGGGGTCGACCAGAGGATTCTATCAAAGCATAGGGAAGAAAATGATCCTATCCCATGGAAATTTTGGTTCCTAAAACTATTGCTTGGGGAGCCCTCAGGTAGTGTGAAATCAAAATCTTTCGAAAGAGATGAGCTCATGCCCTCCTTCTAGTGCCAGTTTCTATTGATGAGAATTTGTAACTGGCCCTACCAATAGGGTATAAGTTGTCATTGGGTACTAAAGTACCAGCCAACTCCACTTGTAGAGGTTTAACAGAGAATGAATTCTCCTAGCCTCTAAGCACCTGGTAGTCAGGTCTCGACGGTGCGAGGGGAGCTAAGTTTGGCATGTGACTGTTGTTTGAGGGGATAGATGGTTTTTACTCATCTTATCCAAGGATTTCAAAATGGGGTGTGGTTTCCTACAAGAATCATAGATTTACCAAAGAAGTCACAAAAGATAGATCAGAGTTAGAGTGTATTTCTACTTATAGTCATGCAATACATGTTCAAACATTGATAATTCTCCATTGCAGGAAAACAAATCTAAATACTGGATACACAAGGAATCAACAATTCATATGCATTCAATAGAAAATGGAGATAAGATTATTTATCTAAATGCAAAACACCAAAGCAAAGGACATAAGAAGAAATACAACAAAAAATATGTTTGCTAACTTCGGAGATCAGAACAACACAACATAGGGCCATAAGTTATTCTTACTTCTTTCATTAACTTGAAATGATTCTAGCATCACTAGCGAGTACATTCATGGCTCCAAGGGAGAATTAAGCAACGAAGAAAATATTGAAAGTAAACTTCTAATTGCAAAGAACCTGAAAATTCTATTTCTATTACTACTGGACTGCAAAATCTTCACTTTTTTTTACCCTTGTTAGGGCATTGGTCTTATTATTTATACACAAACTTGACCTAATATACCTGTACACTTGCTAAAAAAATACAATATCCATGGACGGTACTACCTGCACCACTTACAATCATTTCAGGATGTATAGAGCTCTAAAAAGATGGAAGATGAAGATAGGGGAGAAATATAGAAGAATCAGCCTAGCGAAGAGGACCATGGTACTTGTAGAAGAAATTTTCTTATCCTGGTAACTTAGGCCATACACCTCATCAATGCTGATTGCGGCTCCCTGTCTTTGAGGCACACCATGTAATAAATGTGGAAGTGGCACCTTGGGGTAATAAGAAGATATCTATCAGAACCATCCCATCTGGCTGACCTATCTTTATTAAGATCACCTGCATTATAACCCTTATTAATTGCTGACAGCGATCGGTCAGCTCCAGGGAACCTTGACGCAGATTTCTACAAAAGAAAACAAAACTGGGACCTAGAATTCTAGAGTCTTGGAGCTCACACTCAAAGAATAACCTC
The DNA here is from genome assembly GCA_018584345.1 of Thuja plicata. Lineage (NCBI taxonomy): Eukaryota > Viridiplantae > Streptophyta > Pinopsida > Cupressales > Cupressaceae > Thuja > Thuja plicata. The sequence goes on from MU227172.1 coordinate 508,416, forward strand.
CTCAAAACTTTTCCCTACTGGCAGAAATATCCAGAGACTAGAAGGCTTCACTACTCTTTAAATTTATAGAATGTCTCTAAAATCTAGAGAATTCCCTACTCATCTATCTCTTTTATACAATCCCAATGGTCCTTGGCTGCTCAACTTGTACTTGCCTTTCTCCTATCTCAATCCCTCAGACTGATGTTTCTTCCGCACCTTATGTGCTTTCTTTTTCTTTCTCCTAGGTCCCTTTTTCTAGGGAAACTTCTTCTTCTTGTCTTTCCCCCTTCTCGGGGATATTTTCTACCTCTTGTGTGACAATCTCTTCCATCGTCCTCTCCACATCTTCCTGCAAATTCACAAGGTTGTCAGTTTGGAAGATGTCATCAAAAATATCATGGGGAGGGGAGGCCTTTAGATGATCTTCTAGTTTGGGGGAGGAAGGGATGAGCTCCACAGGAATATTTCTTGATGGTCTGGGACTTGCATCTGTACTCAGTGGAGGATTATCTATTCTTTGTTTCTTTCTCCTTGTCTATAATGGGGTCCCGACATCCAAAATAGTTGTACCCTCATCCTCTGTCTGCACTACCTAGCTCATGAGTGTTGCAATTGAAGTAGAGCCTAAAGGAAGGGAAGATCCCACCGGAGCAACTAGGAGGCTGAGGGAAAGCCTTGTGCTAATTGTTTCACTCAGCTGTCAAGATGACTCGACCTAGGAATGAACTTGTTCCATTATAGGGGCTAGAACTAAGGATGGGACCTGGGCCGGGGTGGTCTCTTTTGTCTTCCCCTTATCTCTGCTCTATCTAGACATTTCGGAGCCTGAAGCGGACCCCCTCAAAACTAGACCATCTCAACAAGTGCTCTTTTTACAAACCCGTGAAAAGTATTCATGACTGTGCTTCACCACATCCTTGGTGATGTCCTCTATTGTCAAAAATTTTGGGGTGTCCCAATTGACCAGAGGGAGAGCCATCTTGTCAATCCATTTTGATTTATATTCTGGGTCCTACATGGGCCTGGTATTTGAGAATTATTTTGGAAAGGTCCAGAGACCCATGCATTTCACTATTCCCTTGGTCATCCTCTCATAATGTCGACTCTAGATCTCAAAGTCATCCTGGAAATCTGCCCAAAAATCTTCTATGTGTGGCTCATGGGGCACTGACGCCCAAGGTAATGAAAGATTTATTTTTCCCAGTGGATCAAAATTGCTCCGCGTGAAGTAAAACTCTCCTATCCCTAGACTCTTTAATTAATTGTTGGCTTCTTTGGCCGTTGCAAGGCTACAAGTGCAATTCCCACAAGTGATCAGGAAGGGAATGGTGGTAACCTTCCTAAGGCCATAATATGTATGGAACTCCAATATCTTCCTGTAGTACTCCATCAAAATAATCCTATCCCTGCAGTGTTTGGGCAATAGGTAGGGCTTGCCGGAGAACCCGGTCACCTGAATGTATGAATGTTGTTGGAATTGAATAAAATAATGGCTATAGGAACTCACCAAGTCCATGGCCTCCTTTGACATCTGGTAACCAATATCCTAAGTAGGTATCAAAATGTTGTAGTAAACAAAGGTATCATTTACCTGGAAAAAATTGGGGAAGCTGGCTTCCCATTGAATATGGGAAATATGATCGCAATGAGCACTTTGGTCGGGCCCTGTCCCAAGGACACCCACTATAAGTAAACCCCAGATTTTGGTTCTCTGTTATGCCAGTGCCCACAAAACATATGAAGTCATGTAGAACTTCGATGCATTGCTGGCCTTGTTAAGCTGGAAGTCCACATGATTGGCAATAATAGTTGCCCAATCAAAATTCTTCCCATTGGTGGTGATGCTATATAGAAAATAGTACATCTAGGATAAAAAATCCTAGGCATGTGGTTCCTTGAATACCTAACATAGGAAGATGATCCCTGCTTGTATGATTTCTTTGAAGTCTATGTGTGGGATCTCCAACTTCATCTTCTTGTAATCTTTCTTCGACATTTTTAGCCAGTGGGTGTAAAGGTTCTATCGGGAATCCTATTGAACTTTATTGAATTCTTGCAGTGACACAGCTGGGGAGATGACAATAGAATTGGAAAATTGGGGGATTCCTAGTCCCAAAGTAAAAGTGGTAGCGTCGAGGGACACTAGGGGTGTTGGGTAGTCCATTGGAAGGGAAGCAACAAGTATAACAGCCCAGATGGTTGTGTTGTAGTAATTTGGTAGGGTGAGAATCAGCTATGGGGACTGCATAGAGCAAGGGAAGTAGGCAACTTTGATTATGCTGGAGGTGGCCACGTTCTTTGTCATATGGTCTCCAACAAAACATTGGTTGAACATTGTCCTAACTAGGCCCTGCAAATCGGCCCACAGTCTGACCTTTGTGTTGGTGATTAGTTGCAATTTGGAATCCACCTTGAATCCCACAATAATACCATCCCTTATATATTTTGTGGTGAGTGGGAGCTTCTCTAGTGCCTTCTTGGCCCTTTTCTTTGTGGCTGCCCTTGTTGAGGTGGACAAGAGTTCCAAACTTTCGGGAGGGGAAGATACCTCATACATGTTACTTGATGAGTTTTTGGTAGCCTAGAAGACTGAACAACCATTAATATGAATAATCAAATATAATAAACTCCCAGGCTACAAAAATTTCATCACCATTTCACACCTGTCCTCAAAAAGACATTAGTTGATATCAAATCCTAGAAATGCAATAAAAAAAATAAATTGGGATTTGATCAATACCCGGGGGGTTCCGGGGATTCTGGTTCATGTGACAAATGAGATGAAGGCTAGGGGATTAAATGAAGCCCAGAGTCTGGAAAAATTGACCGTTATTAAAATGACCTAGAAATTTGTTGTACTAGGCTGACATGGGCTGTCACATGATCATGCAATGACCAGAGTAATGGCATTCATTGTGATAGTTGTCTTAACATGAATGGAGTTAATGCCACTTGGGATGGTTTTAAACACTCACACATGGGGAATTAATCCCACCATTAATGCTAAAGTGATGGAGGAGAGAGAAAGGTAACAACTTGAATGGGCAAGGTGACGAGGTTGAGTCCAGTGAACACCAGGCATACAAGCTCAAATTTGGTTAAATGACGCAGAGGGCATGGTGAAATCATTGTGGGATGGGTAGGAATCAAAGGAATTTATAGATTAGACATGCATTTATAGACAACTATACAGAATGACACGCTATGCACACTATTAATAGGAGGTCGGAGAACAATGTTTACAAAGGCCTGAACAAATTTACAACTATCCTACAAGCCACTACTTACAAATTTACAGAGGCTTTAAAATTATTTACACTATCTTACATTAATACATAGAAGGTGAACAACCCTCTTATAGAGCCATTCCACAGATGGGAGGCAATGATGAATACCCGAACACAAAGCAAATGAAAACCCAAAAACAAAGGAACAAAACACAAACCAAAAAGGAAAGAGAAGGGCCAGAAGTGGACCTACCTAAAACCAGAGACGTGGAAGGAAGGGCATGGGAGGTTCTCTACAAATGAACAGCTCTGGAAATCCACGAACACACCAAGAACACTACAGGATATCTTGAACACACACATGTTCAAACTCCAAATCACTGTTAATCACTCAAAGCAATTCACACAATTCACTCTTAATTCGCTTCGAGGGTAAATTGTTTGTAGCAAGTGTAACAATGATAGGCAAAGCCTAATTTATATCCCTTGGGTTAAAATGCACCATTCCCTTCTACAAATCTCAAGAAAAAGGCAAACCTTTGGACTCTGGGCCCAGGAATCCCGTGTGACCATATCCTCCAACTAAAGAGGAAGTAATGGAAAAAGGATCCTGGGGTCCAAAATTTGGCTGATATGAAGAAATGAAACACTCTGGGACCTGGTCCTAGAGTGTAGAAAACTAGAAGGAATGAAAAAAATGGCAGTGTGGAAGCAAAGGATAGAGAAAACAAAAGGGCTGAAAAGAAACAAAGGAAGAACCAAAATTGAAAAGGGGGACACAACATTTTTCCAAGAAATGTAGGGATGGGTATGTAGGGAATAACAGGTTCAAATGTTCACCTTTTCTATTGGATCTATGAGAATAGGAGATCTCTCATCATCATGTTTTGGTAGGGTATCCAACCTCTCTTCCTTAGGTGCAACAGTTAGGTTTTCACCTTTGGAAACATTAGATATTTTTACCTTTTTAGGTTCTAGCACTGCCACATGGTGGTTTTCACCACTAGACCTTTTCATTTTTTTGAATTTATTTCTTTTATTTTGTGGATTGAGAGGATGGACCCCTGCCTCTATCATTATGTCTAGATTGTATTCATTGGTGGAAGAAGATGGCTCAGCCGTGTTTAGGTATTGGGCCATTGCATGGTCTTTGGGAAAGTATAGTAAGTCATTTTCTTCGATTAAGTCCCAATCAATGAGTTCGGGATGAAGTAAGGCTAAGGAATCATTAGGAAAGTTTTCATTCAAAGGATTCAAGGACATGACCATGTTTGAAGGTTCATATATTTTATTGCTTAGGTCTATAACATGAGCTTGCTCAAGGTGTTCCATGGAAGTAGGATCAAAATTTTCCTCACTAGAGTCCTCATGGATTTCCATAGGAAAGAAAACATGTGGATTAAATATAATGTTTGAATCACCCCACCATCAAGGTACCCAAGGTTCACCTATCCATTGACTATCCCTAGATGCTTGACCTACATTAGATTCTTGAGACTCATTTGATACTTGTGTAGAATTCAAACCTTGATTCTCATTGTCTTGACTTTTGAAATTTGGAATGGTAGCATATGTGTGAATAAAATCAACCTCTTTATCATGACAAGATTCTTCGGATAGGGAATCCCACCCATAATATTTGGAATCATCCTCACTCTCAAATCCTACCATGTGTACATGTTCATGAAAATCATGCATAGGGCTTGAACTTTCTCCTTTTTCTTGATAACCTATTCTGAATTTCTCATCTTTTGATCTCCAAGCAGGTTCAATGGGTTCTATAAATCTTCTATTCCTAACTCCCAAGGGTCCTCTTCCCTTGTATCCCAATTTTTTCATAATTTGATATCCCTTTCCATATTGCTCAGTTTGAATATTGATGTATTGTACTCTTTCCACAGGATTGTTTGGAGTATCTTCCTCTTTGTAGAGCCATTGTAAAACTTCATTGTCCTCCTTTTCTAGGGCCGATTTGTCACTCTCTCTTAAAAAAATGATATTTATATTTGTGAGGTGGATGAGAACTTGATGGTTTCCTATGTGTCTTAGGAGAAGTTGGCAAATCAAATAGGGAAACAAAATATTCCCCCACTCCTTTGGAATTGATTCTACAATTCTTTTCAAAGTTATGCATCATTTCATTCATCTTTTGGTATTGATCCTTCTTGGCTTGTTCTCTCTCATCCTTGGAAGGTTTAAAAATTTTCACCTTTGATGTAGAAGTTTTAACTAAATTTTCATGTGAACTTTGACCCTCATAAATCACTTTCTCCTTTCCCTTAGTTGATGTAGTTGAGTTAGTTTGATTAGGGTTTGAGGAAGAGGTACCATTTGATATTAACTTTAAACCTTCCTCTTTATCTTCTTCAATGGTAATGTTAGGGATGACTCCTTACCTATTGTGAGGAATAAATAGCTCATAAATAGGTTTCAACGTGTTTCAATATTGAAAGGGATTAGAATCTCCTCCAATTGTGAATTCTTCACCCATGTGTGGAAATTTTATGCTTTGATGATATGTGGAAGGCACCGCTTGCATCTCATGAATCCATGGTCTCCCCAATAATATATTATAAGTTAGATTCATTTCAAGGACTTGAAATATGGTGTCTTTTTTTATAGTTCCAACTTGAATAGGTAAAAAAATCACGCCCTTCAAAGATCATTCTTCCTCATCATAAGCCTTAATGGTAATCTTCTTTTTAGGATTAGTGGATGATTTAGCCAACCCTAAAGAATTGAAAAGGTTCAATGTGCAAATTTTAAGACCAGCTCCCCCATCAATGAGGACTCTCTTGATCATATGCCTTTGGATTAAAACTTCTATATGCAAGGGAAAATTTTGAGGGTGAGTAATGGACATATCATCTTGTTTGGAGAATGAAAGGAAATGTGGTGCAATGAGATGTCCCACCATATTTTGAAACTTATCTTCCTCCAAGGTTATATGAACATTAGTTTCCACTAGGGCTTTTTCCAAGATCTCCTTGTGATTGGGAGAAATTTTTAGTAACTCAAATAGAAATTTGTGCTAGAGTCTTTTGTAATTGATCAACCAAACTATAAGGCTTTGTTGAAGTAGATAGTTGTTTAGCCAAACATTTTGATTGTGTAGGGCCAATAGGTTTAGGAGCACCCACTTGTAGGGTAATCCTTGATGCTTTCCCCCTAGTGATGGCATTAAAGGTCTCCACTTTGGGTTGTTCCTTAATCACCATAATATTAACAACATGCTCATGCCCAAATAAAGTATTGATAGTATTTTCATAATGATGAGAAAAATTGACATTATTGTTACCTTTGGAGTTGTTGCCTTGTTTGTTCAAATTTGAAGACTCACCTTTCTCATGATTATAGAAAGGTTGTTTAAAGGTTGTATGATCCTCATTATTTTGGGGCCCTTCTATCTTAATTACACCATTGTCAATCAAATATTGCACCACATGTCTTAGGTGCATGCAATCATTGGTTTTGTGTCCTCGACTCCTATGGTATTCACAATGGTTGGAATCACTTCACCAATTAGTCTTGATTTGTGGATCATAGGGTTGAGCCCTTGGTAAATCAATAATCTTATTAGAAATTAGGGTTCTCAATGAATTCTCAAGTGGTTCACCCAAAGGTGTCAATGTCCTTCTAGGCATTGGTGCAAAGAAAGGTTTAGGCTTGTTAGCCCCTTGATTATTACCAAATTTGTTGTTATTATTGTTGTTGTTGAGAGGCACTTTGGGTACTTGAATTGAATTGTTAACTTGAGAAGGTATTATTGTAAGAGTAAAAGGAGTGGCCTTAAAATTGTTATCTTCCACAACTCCATCATTGACCACACCTTTGTTATTGTTTCTCATCCAAAATTAGTTATTGTTAGGAGGATTCCTATTTTGATTGTTAGTGGAGGTAATGTTGTTATTTTTATTGTCCTTATAAAGCTTAAGTTCTCCAATTTTAACCAATACCTCCTTCATGGTAACTTGGTTCTCAATTAGGTCTTGGAAAGACCTAGGGAATTGCAATCTTAACCGATAGTTCATCTCATTACTCAAGCTATTAATGAAGATATCCATCTTCTCTTTTTTGGGTACACTTTGAGGGTATCTAGCGAATACCGTTCTCCACCTTTGTAATAAAAGTAGGAATCCTTCTCCCTCTTTTTTCTTGGTATTACATAAATTTATCATCGTAACTTGATGTTTGATATTGTAGGAATAATGAGTTACAAATTTGGAGGCCAATTCCTCAAAAGTTTGAATGCTGGAGGGTAACTTTGAAAACCACTCCATTACGATGCCTATTGAACTTCTAGGGAATAACCTCATTAAATATGTTGTGTCATGCATAAAATCCAAGCTCAGTGCACAAAATTCTCTTAAATGATCTTGGGGATTAGATGCTCCTTCATACTTGTCATATTTAGGAAAAACAACATTACTTGGGAATGAGACCATAATTAGGGTATTGTCGAAAGGAAAAGGACACAAAGATTCGATAGAAAAGGGTTCAGGAGCCCCTCTTTGTTTAATCATGTCCAATTGCATTTGGAATAATTAAATTGTTTTTTAATTATGTCGATCAGATTTGCTTCTTCTTCTTTTTGGTTGAGTTGATCAACATCAAAGTTGTGGGGGAGTTTAGTCCCTGCTTATGCTAGGTCTAGGAAATAATTCTCCCTATCCCTTTATAACACTTTCTCCATGAGATTAATTAAGAATGGACTTTGGAATACCTCATTAACCTTTTATTTGGTTGCTTCTTCATCATTAGGGTCCATATTTCCTCCATTATTGTTAATTAGTATCCATCCTTTGATTATTAGGGTCTATTCCTCTTCCATGGGCCCCATTGTTATTGACCTCTCCATTTCCATTATTATTATTGTTATCTCTATTGACATTGTTGATTAGGTTGGGGTCCATATTGCCAAATGGGAAAGCCATATTCAGTTCTACTTCCTTTGTAGGTTCTTGAGTTGGTTGTTGTGAAGAAGTAAAATTGTCACTAGGAAAAGGAAACTCCTGCCTTAGATAAGTTTCGTTGGATTGCAGGGTAGATTTAATGTAGTGTGATTGGGTAAAATATGTCATGAGTGTTGATTAAGAAAACTTGGATTTGATCATCTAATTGATCAATCCCTTAATGATTTTGTGAATTACCCAACAATGGGGGATTCTGATAAGACTGAAAGAATGCATAGGTATAAAATCCAAAAGGATATCCAAAAATGTGATCAAGTTGTTTTCACACCCCTAGGAAATGTCCACTATTTTCCCTTGTTTAATTTTGGGCATCACTTCACACTGTATACACATCACTTTACACCATATAGGTGTCAGCTGGAAATTGTCTATGCGGCACTCTGTAGGTTGCAGGCAGCGTTCGCCTGTTGGTAGGCCGTTTTTAACTATTCACAGGCGGCAATTTCTAGTGACTTAGGCATCACTTCAGTTGTAATAGGCATTATTTCAAGTTTTCAGGTGTCAGAGAATGTTTTTCAAGTGTTATTTCTCTATTAGTACGTGGCACTTTGCATATCAGGATTTCTTTCACCATTTTTAGGGTTTTTAAAAGTTTAATGCTATGATCAGATCTATTTGATTGGATTCTTTCTTGAAAATGTAAATACAAATGCAACACACACGTCAAGTTTGCATCATAACCCCAAAACACACTAATGTGTATGTTCTCGATCGTTTCAACAGGTCTTAATTAAGAATAGATTCCAATCAATCTACCTAGAGTCAGATTTGGCTTTTAAACATTGTTGTCTCTAAAAGGTAGCTTTCTACTTAACAAGGATTTATTGAACACCTCCATTCTAGATCATGAAAATCTCTTTTATCCCCTTGCGGGTTTCACACATGCACAAAAGTATGATTTTGCACAATCCCGAAGGACTACTAGAGGAAGTGAAGAAAATTAAGCACAATCTAGTCACTACAACCCATTAAGGAGTAGTGAATTTATTTATAGTAGGTCAGATAGTATTGCGTCTTTAAAAACTGTCTCCCACTTTGGGTTGTTCCCTCTCACCATCCTTGTAAGGATGTACTCGGTGATGACATGTAACTGATTGAATGTTTGATAATGTTAAGTTGAAGATGATGCAAGACATTAAAATAATTAATGGTTTGTATTTTCATTGATGTCAACTTGATATTATCTATACGGTCATGTACATAATGCCAAAGACTTTAGAGAATCAATGGAATAATTATTATTATTTTAGCAATGCATAAAATTCAAGTATTCACTAAGTGACAGACAACACCGACGGAGTGCACAACATCGGTAAAGGTAGAGAAAAAGTCACAGTGATGCCCAACAAGCAGAAGACAGTGTTACCTGATGAAGTAGAATCACAGGATGCCCGATGAACTAAAAATAGAGTTGTCTGACGAATGGAGATCCCGAAGCTAACTGGAGTTACACCGACGGAACTAGCAGTTGTCACCGACAACAAACTACAGAATTGACCAACAGAACAGAGAGTTCAGAAAATGAAAAAATATCTAGCTAGCAGAGCTTAAGGATAGACTTAACTGGTTGTTTTATTTGTTTTATTCAACCATAATTAAGTAATTGATTTAAAGAATATTTATATAGTTGGCAAGAAGATAACTATGAGATAAATCAGGAGTTAAATCCATAAATCAAATTGGTTGGATTATTTTTCATGTCAAGAATCAAGAATCATGAATTAAGGAATATCATGTCTATATAAGAGACAAGCATAATTCATTTCCGCAAGCAATCAGATACATACAAGGGGAGTGAATAGAAAGAGGATGCTGAAGAGAAACTGGTGAAGGATAAAATTCATACAGTCCTGATCAATCAAGCTAAGGGAGAGCTAAAGAATTCTGCAAACACTGACGAATAGTGAAGCACAACATCATAGAGAAAAAAATGTGGAGCACAAAGGAATTGAATTGATACATTGATCAGAGTGGTATTGTAATTAAATAGATATGAAAATTTGCAATTCAAATTTTCATTAGAAACAGGTCATAGTGTTTCAGTTTAACCATTGAAGCATCAAATCTCTTAACAGAGCAGGACTTAACAATCTTCTATAATTGAAGTATATCCTAACAGATTACCAAAAAGGTTGATTCATGAAAGTAGCATTGAATTTGCGTAAAGCCTATTGACAACCTAAGAAGGACGTTGATTCAAGGATGGTAGCAAGATTTTCCTAAAGCCTATTGACAGTCTAAGAAGGAGGCTGATTAAAGGATGGTAGCAAAATAGATGCCAGATATTAAGTGACAACCTATATGTATAAAATCCTCTAACAAGGTTGCACTTAATAGTGTGTTTGTAACCTTTAACAGGGCTCACTTCAGAAGAGTGAAAATTTGGGGTACCGGTCCTAGTGGTTTTTTCCCTTAACAAGGTTTCCACGTTAAAATCCATGTGTTATGTGTGTATGGTTTATTACTTTATTATTTTACATTTCACATATGCATTTCTGGATTGATTGGTATACTCTACATATTTACTGAGTATCGGTAAATAAGCTTTACTACTTATCAGTAATCAAGGAGAACAAGGATAGACAAGGTAAACTGACAGATAGTTAATTGTTTCAAGTATTTCAAGGCATGCATCTTGTAGGGACTTAATAATCTGAGGTGTATTGATTGGTGGATTAAAGTTTAAATGATAAATTTTTGAGGCCAGTGATTCATTCCCCCCTCTTAGTTATTACTAACAATTGGTATCAGATCTTGTGTGCTTAGAAGGAAGGTTTCAAGACCTAAGTAAAGATCACAGATGAATAGACGAGATGTGCCCAAGTTGAACAAAGACAACTTTGCTTCATAGAAAAGCAGGATAAGACTCCACTTATTAGGTATTGGCAATGATATTACTCAATACTTAGATACTGAATATGTGTTGCCTATAGGACCATTGATAGTATGTCAATTAAGAGTGAAGCATGAGAGTAATTGCATGGTTATAGAGCTTTTTTTCTCACTCTCTGATGCTGATTTTGAAGATGTCGAGGATTGCAAAACTGCAAAGAAAATGTGGGACAAAATGAAGCTTGTACATGGAGGTGATACAAATGTTCTGAGAGCCAAGGAAGAAAGCCTTAGAGGAAAGTTTGATGATCTCAGAATGAAAGAAGGTGAAAACATCACACAGTACAAAACAAGAATAAAAGAAGTCGTCAATGCTATACAAGGTGTTGGAGGTACACTTGAAGAGGAGACAGTGGTAAGTAAAATCTTAAGAACCTTATTGCCTGTATATGCTATTAGAGTCTCTGCTATGCAAGAAATAAGAGCAGTAGCAAAAAATATAGTTACTGTTGATATCCTAATTGGTAGACTGATTTCATTTGAGATGAATAACTTTGACAATAGTGTCTTACCAAGTTTAGAGTCTGCATTTAAGTCTTTTATGAAAATAAGCAAATCCAATCATAGATGCTCATCTATAAGGGACAGTGAAAGTGAAAGTGAAGAAGAAGATCTAGATGAAATAGAAGCACTTATGGCTAGAAGAATACAAAGAGGCAAAGGTAAATACAAAGGCAAGTTACCACTTGTATACTTTAATTGTAAAGAAATTGGAAACTTTACTACTAGATGTCCTAACAGAAGAAAAGATGACAGAAGTGATGACAGATCTTTTGAGAAAAAGTCTGACAGAGGTGATAAAAAAGATTATAGAGGTTACTGATGATCAAAAAGAAAGGATACCCAAGAATACAAGGATAAAGGAAAGAAGGCTAGCTATCTGGATGATTGCAAAGATGAATATACTGACACCGAACCTGATGATGACATCAAGATGGTATTTGTAGCTGTAAAGGATGACTCAGATGAAGATGAAAGGTATGAAGAAACTGCACTCATATCTAAGGTTAGTAAGAATGATATTTGGATTATAGATAGTGGCTGCACTCACCATATGACCGGTGACAAAGAGAAGTTTAACACTTTTGAATACTATAATGGTGGTACAGTAAGAATGGGAAATGATACACCTTGTCCAATTGAAGGTAAAGGAACAATAATGTTGAATAACCTGATTAAATGTGAAAATTTTTATTGGGTAAAAGGATTGAATTATAATCTATTGAGTGTTTCTCAACTGAATAATTTAGGTCACAGAGTAGCATTTGAGAACAAGAAGGCAAAGATCTTCAATGAATCAAGAAAACTGATTGGTATTGGTGAACAGACCAAAGGTAACTTATTCTATCTGAATGATACTAATCCCACTTTCTTAATAACTAGAAATGTAGACATATGGTTGTGGCACAAAATATTGTGTCATGTGAATTTTGACAACATGATGAAAATAAGCAAAAGAAGAAGTGTAAGAGGCTTACCGACAATGACAAATCCAGACAACATCATGTGCAAAAATTGTCAAAAAGGTAAAATGACAAAGTCTAGTTTCAAAAGCAAAACCCATACATCTGATGATATTCTAGAGTTATTCCATACTAATTTATGTGGACTTATGAGGACAAAGAGTTATTATAGAGATAGATACTTTATTCTCTTTGTTGATGATTACTCTAGAATGATGACATCCATATTTCTAAAAGAAAAATTTGAAGCATTCAAGATGTTTAAATGGTATAAGGCTATGGTAAAAAAAAAAGTGGTAAGGATCTAAAATGTTTAAGATCAGATAGAGGAGGAGAATTTATATCAGATGAATTCACTAATTTCTATAATGAGCATGGTATAAAAAGACAAGTTTCTGCACCAAGAACACCATAGCAAAATGGGATTGCTGAGAGAAGGAACAGATCAATAGTTGATTGTGCAAGAACACTGATGATAGAGAAGGACATCACCCAAGTCTTCTGGAGGGAAGTTGTTAGCACTACTGTTTATACAATTAATAGAGTACAATTGAAGAAGGACACAAAGAAGACTCCTTATGAGCTATGATATGGTAAAATACCCAATGTAAGTTACTTCAAAATATTTTGTAGTCAATGTTATGTCTTAAAGGATGATAGAAATGGAAAGCTTGATGCCAAAAGTGATGAAGGTATTTTTTTGGGGCATTCTACCAAGAGAAAAGCTTTTAAATGTCTAATCAAGGCTTCTAACAAAATAGTTAAAAGTGCAAATGTGAAGATTGATGAATTTGCAGAAAAGAATGAGATAGAAATCACAAAAGAACCAGAAGACTACAAAAAGTTTGTATATTGTGAAGAACCCATAACTCTACCCGAGAAACAATGCTTAAATCCAAAATAACAAAATGTTGCAACCGACGGTTAGAATGTTGTTACCGACAGTCATGATAATGATCAAAATAATGTGCAAGGTAATGAAGATCAAGATGATACACAAAGAGCTATACTTGTACTTGCAAGATATGCAAGAAGGAACCATCTAGAGGACCAGATCATAGGAGATAAGAAAGCTGGTACAAGAACAAGAAGTAAGTCTTTAAACTCAAATTGTTTAATTTGTGAGTTTGATCCAAAATTTGTCAATGCTGCACTAAATAATGAAGAATGGATAAGTGTTATGAATGATGAGATTGAACATATTGAGAAGAACAAGACATGGTCACTTGTGCCAAGACTAGATGAAAAGAATGTGATTGGTACAAAATGGATATTCAGGAACAAATTGAACAAGAATGGAGAAGTCACAAGGAACAAAGCAAGACTAGTATGCAAGGGGTATGCATAAGAAGAAGGTATAGACTATGGAGAAACCTTTTCACCTATTGCTACGCTAGAAGGAGTAAGAATACTACTTGATTATGCTGCATATAAAGGATTCAAAGCATATCAAATGGATGTCAAGTCCGCATTCCTAAATGGAATACTTGAAGAAGAGGTATACATTGAACAACCAGAAGGGTTTGTGGATCCAGACAAGAGGAACATGGTATGTAGACTTCACAAAGCCTTGTATGAATGACTTCATTCCTATCTAATAAGTATTGGATTCATAAGTACTAGTGAAAATAGTAATCTTTGTTTGAAAGAAGATACTAATGCTAAAACTTTAATTGCTGAAATATTTGTTGATGACATCATATTTGGAGGCAATGATGTGCTATGCAAATCATTTGTAGATGAAATGAGCAAAGAGTTTGAGATGTCTATGTTTGGAAAGATCAAGTTCTTTCTTTGTCTATAGATCATTCAACAAAGTGAAGGTATTTTCATTACACAGTCCAAATACATCAAAGAGGTACTGAAAATATTCAAGATGGAAGATTCCAAACTTGTTGGAACACCGATGGCTACTAGATGCAAATTAACAAAGGAAGACAAGACAACAGAGGTAAATTAGACTCTGTACAGATCAATGATAGGAAAACTCATGTATGTTGTACACACTAGACCAGATATTGTACATGCAGTAGGAATTGGTGATAGATTTTATTCTAACCCTAGGGATTCACATATGACTACTGTGAAAATAATTCTAAGATATCTGAAGAATACTAAGGAATTTGGCTTATGGTATAGAAGAGAAGGCAAATTTTAACTAAAAGTGTTTACCGACGCTGATTAGGCTAGAAATCTTGATGACTAGAAGAGCACAACTAGAGGAGCATTCTTTATGGGTGACAGACTTGTCACATGGATTAGCAAAAAGAAAGGATGCATCTCTCAGTCTACTGCAGAAGTAGAATATGTTGCTGCTGCTGCAAACTGCTCAAATATTGCATGGATCAAATAGTTGCTGGAAGGTATGCATATGAAGATCATAGAACCAATGATTATCTATTGTGATAACACCAGTGCAATAAACATTTCCAAGAATCCAGTCATGTATGCAAAGACTAAACACATTGCCATCAAGTATCATTATTTAAGAGAACAAGTTCAAGAAAAAGAGGTGATACTTGAATATGTGCAATCAGAAAAACAATTGGCTGATATCTTCACCGAGCCACTGCCCAAGGATATATTTGAGTACCTTAGAAAGAGATTAGGGGTCAAACCCATGTCTACCAGTCAGTAGAGGACTGAAGGCTGCATCAGCCATATATTATCAGAATATCATTCATGATTGATCCAAGAAAAAGATGAACTTCAAAGCTACAACTATATACAAAAAAGTATATATAAAAAACAAGCACCAGAGTATATTGTTGTATTGCTGATGGATAAGGGTTTTTCAAGGATTATATTATGGATAGAAGAAAATTGTTTACAATTAATGTCATATTTTTTTGGCATTCTTGTCAAAGGGAGAGAATGTATCCATATTATCATCAGAAACTATTCATTATTAGATTACTCCAAACAGGGAGAGATCATATCCATAGGGAGAGAATTTGTATAAAAGTTGCAAAAAAAAGATAGAGACATCAAAGAAGAAGAATAGTCAAAAGAGAGAAATTGACACAAACAAAGGACACAACACATTAGAAGAAGAAACACAGAAAGCTACATGAATCAAATCTAAGCTAACACAGAGCTTACCGGTGGTCAGACATTTTTATCAGTTATCAAAACAAACTGTTTGGTAATTTGATGAATCTCAACAATTGTATTTCATATTGTATTAGAAATAGTATAGTGTGATAATATAGTATGTTTCCATCAATGCCAAAGGGAGAGATTGATGACATGTAACTGATTGAATGTTTGATAATGTTAATTTGAAGGTGATGTAAGACATTAAAATAGTTAATGGTTTGTATTTTCATTGATGTCAACTTGATATCATCTGTACGGTCATGTACATAATGCCAAAGACTTCAGAGAATCAATGGAACAATGATTATTCTTTCAGCAATGCATAAAATTCAAGTATTCACTAAGTGACAGACAACACCGACGGAGTGCACACCATTGGTAAAGGAAGAGAAAAAGTCACATTGATGTCTGGTGAGCAGAAGACAATGTTGCCCAACAAAGTAGAATCATAGGATGCTTGACGAACTAAAAATAGAGTTGCCCGATGGACGGAGATTCTGAAGCTAACTGGAGTTACACCAACAAAACTGGTAGTTGTCACCGATGATGAACTGCAAAATTGACCGACGGAACAGAGAGTTTAGAAAATGACAAAATATCTAGATGGCAGAGCTTAAGGATAGACTTAACTGGTTGTTTTATTTGTTTTATTCAACCATAGTTAAGTAATTGATTTAAAGAATATTTATACAGTTGGCAAGAAGATAACTACGAGATAAATCAGGAGTTAAAGCCGTAAATCAATTTGGCTGGATTGTTTTTCACGCCAAGAATTAAGAATTAAGAATCATGAATTAAGGAATATCATGTCTATATAAGAGACAAGCATAATTCATTTCTGCAATCAATCAAATACATACAAGGGGAGTGAATAGAAAGAGGATTCTAAAGAGAAACTGGTGAAGGATAAACTTCATACAGTCCTGATCAATCAAGCTAAGGGAGAGCTAAAGAATTCTGCAGACACCGACGAACAGTGAAGCACAACATCACAGAGTAGAAAGTGTGGAGCACAAAGGAATTGA
>MU227172.1:525599-538350 GCA_018584345.1 Thuja plicata
TTTATTGTTTTACATTTCACATATGCATTTATGGATTGATTGGTATACTCTGCATATTTACTAAGTATCGGTAAATAAGTTTTACTGCTTATCAGTAATCAAGGAGAATAAGGATAGACAAGGTAAATCGACAGACAGTTAATTGTTTCAAGTATTTCAAGACATGCATCTCGTAGGGACTTAATAATCTAAGGTGTATTGATTGGTGGATTAAAGTTTAAAGGTTAAATTTTTGAGGAATTTGATTCACCCCACCTCCCCCCACTCTCAGTTATTACTAACACTTGGGAGGCATGCCCTCTAAAGATCTAAATTATCTAGCATATATGGAAAGAAATAAATTGAACTTAGTTCAACAAGTTTTCAAATTTGATTCACTCAAAGAGTGAAGAGAATATCCCCATTGTTGTTCTTTGTTCCAAATACTTCAAACACTTATGTTCTTTTTCAACCTCGTAACAAAGAGGTTCTTAAAAATGAAGTGTGTGGTTCAATTATCCTCCCTTTCTTTCTACCACCCTGAACTCAACATTTTTAGATTTTTGATCAATTTTGAAAAGTTGAGAACATATAACTAATGTTTCATTCAAGATGGACAATAATAGGGTGTCCCTATTTATCTAGATTTAAATTAATATCCACAATCTAAGCAAAGCAAGCTTGATGAGAAAATACCTCTTTCGAAGCTAGAAAAGGCTAGGCACTTTTTTGAGGTTTTTGCTTTTTATTTTCTCACTCACCTTGTGGTGATCATTCCCTCTCTGGCTCCACCAGCAAGTTACTCAATGCAAACAATCAAAGTGATCCAAAACAAAAGGAAATTGAAATGCAAGTAAGTCTTTTAAGCAAGAATTGCAAAAAAAAACTTTAAGGAATTAATGCATGAACTCAATTCAAAGATGGAATTTTTTTTTTGTAAGCATTCACAATTTTAACATAATGATCATATAAAGCTTCTTCCTTCTCTAAATTTTCCAAAAGGCTAGCATTATGTACTTTTTTAGAGTGTTTGGTTAGTATCCTTACTTCTTTGCTTTGCCTTGTGACCCTTAGCTCAGGTTTCTGCACTTTCAAATGTCCGTTCATCTGTAGAAAACATAGTGACAAAGAGTTAGAAATTTGAATTTATTAATCTGAAAGAAATAACACATAAATTGCAGCAGGCGTCATTTAACAACTAACAAGCATTATTTGGTAGTGTCCTACGCATGACTTTGCAGTCAGCTAGGCGTTAATTTCCAGTCAACTAGAAGTGTAATTTAACAACTAACATGTGTTGAACTTTAAATGATAGGCGGTGCAAAAAGTGTAAATTGTGAAATGGGAAAGTTAGCAGGCGGAAGAAGAATGTTCATAGGCATGATTTTGTTGCTCGCAGGCATCACTTTATGTGCTCAGGCGTGACACTTTGTCTTGCAGGTGGTGAAAGAAATTCAAGACAGAGAAAGGTAGATCTTTGTAGGCATCATTTTGATGCTGATAGGCATCACTTTACGACTGGTAGGTGTCACTTGGACCTACAAGCTGTAAAATTTGTGGAAAATGCACCAAAAAACAATTGAAATTTGAAAAAAAAAAGAGATTTAGAGGCTCAAAGCCCCACGGTGGGTGCCATTTGTGTATATATAATTCATACCTTCATGAAATAAAGGTGCTATCTATCAATTCTATGGAAAAAATAATACAATTTAATCTAACAATTAACAAATAAAGCATTTAACATCTCATGGATCTCTAACTAAGCTTTTCTAATAGAGCTCTCACCCTTAATCTCTACTAGTGACAATCCTAGAATAAGAATTTTGATTATGATATGCTTAATCTAGCTCAAATTCCCTCCATTGCTATGATCTTTGATTCAAATGATCTCCATTATGCTAAATTTATATAAAATGCTCTCAACTTCTCTCAATTTGCTATGAAATGTCTATAGTAAGGATGCCTTGCATTCAATTTTTTTAGGATCCTTATGCTCTCAAAATGACTTCTATTTATAGAATTTTCCCAAGTTTAGGGGGTAGAGTTACTTGATCATGATTAAGCCATGGTTGAGTGAGAGGCTTTAAGATGGTTTCAAATGGGGGGACATTTTAAATGATTGTCTCAAAGGATTGGACAAAGGGACAAATTTGAGTGATTGAGATTGAAAGTTCAAAATGAGTGATTAAGATTGCAAATTAGGAGTGATCCATGTGCTTTGTGTTCTCAATTCTCATTGGTTGCTCAAATTTATGTTGAAAAATATTAGGATTTATTAAATTCAATCAATTAATTAAATTATCCATGTAGGGGAATAGGTTGGATTTGATTTTTGATTTAAACTATATAATTAATTGATTAAAATCAATTATATAGTCTGATTAACCCCTTTAGGCTTATATTTAATCATTTGATGTCATTATTTATTGATCCTTTGATTTTAAATGATTTTGTCCAATTTGATTGATAATTGTCCATTTGAAATTGATTTGATCCATTTTGGTGAAATTTAGAGCATTTGGCTGAGATTTGCAGATTTGCTTGATAATAGAACACCTACCCAGTTTTAGGTGTCTAAAGGCTACAAGTTGTGATCACTTCTGATGATCTTACACTGTTAGGAGTAACATGCCAGACTTGTTAAGTCTACTTAGTAAAGATATTTTAGCAACACAATGCATGTGTGCACTCGGTTAAGAGATTTACAAAAAGACTATTAAGTCCACCTTGTGAAAGGATTTTTCTATTTGATACAATTGTAAGAGAGTAACAAAATATATGACTTGATTGCTGCAATCTCAAATTTTTTATTACAAATCCATTAAGTACACAAAATATATATCACCATATTGTGATGGATAATACCTCTATTCTGCTTGTTAGCCTTGTATGTAGTTCTTTATAAATTAAATTCTCCTTTATTTGTCCTTGTGCATGAAAATATCTATGTGATCCATTGATGTTCTTGATGGCTACAATCACACCATTCTTTATTGATTATTACATCTATATATACAAGATTTGACCTAATTCAGTTTCACGCTTTTCTTGAAAAACTCTAAGATCAAAGGTTTACAACTTGACCTTGATCTCCTAGTTTGTATGAATAAAATCAATTAATTAATTACATCCTCAATTAACACTTTTCTTGATTTACAAGAAATGGTTATCCAGCTAAGCAAAAAGCTATTTTAAATATTAAAGTGCTTTAGTTGACGTGTAGGTGAGATCCAATTTTTTCGGTGAAATGTTGTCTCTTAGTGTAGACTGGTGCTCGGTGATGTCTTTAGGCACTGGTGCTTGGTGATGTATTTGGTTGATAGACTTCTTGGTGAATGCACTATTTCTCAATGTTCAAAACATCTCGGTGAATGTTGTCTCTCGGTGATCATGATTAACCGACCAAAACTGTCTGCTTATATACTAATGACAACTTTTGATCATTTATGGATTATCAATCTCCCCCTTTGTCATTAGTATCAAAAATTGATATGTACAATCTATACACCAAGTGTTTTACTTTTACAATGACTCCCCCTATGTGCATGCCTCGGTATGTAGATACAATGTATGTACATGTTTCCCCCTTTTCTGAAAATAATGACAAAAATGTAGAGCTTATAGCTTGTCAAATATGTGTGAACGAGATTGCTGAATGGATGCCATCAGCTTTTCCCATTTCTCCTTCAAGTGTTCTAGGGTCATTTTATCCAAATTTATTTGAGCATACATGTCATATATGCTTTTTGTTACTGACATCTATGAGGTGGCAATTAGAATATTTTCTGTAGTCATGTGTGTTAACAACAATGTGAGATTTGGTAGTAACATGGCCTGTAGCTCGATTACTTCTTCTCTGATTTTACTTTCTTCCTTTTGTATTTCAAGTCTTAACTGATTATATTTAACAATATTTTCATAGTGCATTTGGAATGCATTTGGCTCGGTTGATAGACTTAGTACACTATCTTTTAGATCTTCATCTATCTTAGCTATCTGTTCACTATGCTTGGTAGTGAAGTGCTCTAGAGTGCACAAATTTTGAACTAGGGTGACTACTTCTGAAATAACAGGTTCTAATTTAGCTACCAGTTCAGAAAGTTTCACCTTATTCTCTACCACTTATTGGCTGATTTTCTTGGTGATTTTGTATTGACACTGATCTTCTCCTCGTTCCTCAATGACCTTCTCAGCGTCTACATTCGGTTTTTTTATTTCCTTGGCCATAACCGCTAGTTGATTAATAATGGGTGCATTTTGATAAATCTTTTTGTTAGGCACTACTTGCAACAAAATATCCTTTCTTGTTACCAGGACTTGTGAATTTTTGTGTTCCATTCTGAGCTTGTCCTATAGTGATTTTCTTTTTCATAGCTCCCCATAACTTGTTAGGGACTCGAGATCAAGTGATTTTGGATCACAGTCAGGTATGTCTATGATCTCATCAAGTGTAACGGGGGATTTTCTCCCTTTCTTATTCTTTTTCTTCTTCTAAATGTTTCTTGAAACATGGGAATGACATATTATATCAAGAGCCTTTTGTTGCTCGGTTTCTGTCATTGATTTCTTGAGAGGTGTGGTGCCTTTTCTCTAGTGTTCGGTCTGGACCTGTTGGTTGGTTGTAGACATCTCTACTTCAACTTTGTCCTTACCTGTAGCCTTTTCTACCTTCTTAGTGTTCTTGGTAGGTGCATCACTTGGTTTTTACTCTCCATTTGTATTTGTCTTCTCCCCTTTCTCATCACCTTTATCCATTGGTATGTCTTCTTTAGTCTCAAGTGGTTTCTACTGTGATTCAGTCATTATATTGATTGCTTGCATCAAGTAAGGCAGATTACTTGGTACAAGTGCTTGTGCAACATTAGTAGTGTCATGTTCATGTATTTTCTCGGTGGCATTAGTGACATATTCATTAGCCTTGGAATCATCATTAGGATCCCCTTGAATGATATCTTGTATAGTTATAACTGGTGTTTCCCCTAATGATTTCAATATATCAGGAATATTATTCATGAATTTACTTGCTTCTATGGTTATGTCAATAGGATTGACATCCTCGGTGTCATTGATGAATATGTGCTCAGGGATCGGTATGGCCTCCTTCTCCTTGGTGTGAACAGTCTTGGTTAAAGCCAATACCTTCTCGGGTGGATTAAAGATTTGAGTCCAAATCTTGTTTCTCTCTATGTCAATGTCTTCTAATTTGTTCTATAATACTTTGTATCCTCTGGATTTCACAGAAAATTTCTTGGTGTAATCCTTTATGGTTGAGTCAACTATGGAATTGGGCATGGATGTAACTAAGGATCTCTCTCTCATCTATTTCTCCATGTGCAATGCATATGTCCATCTAGGTGATATCTTGTCTTGTAGATCCTGTGGAATATGAGTGCCAAATTGTATAGGTACATATTTGTAAGCCACCATCATCTTAATGATTGCCTCTTCTATTTTTTTCTGATCCTCGATAGACAAAGATCCCCATTGTCTAATCTTATGATGTTGTATACTACCTGTATTGACGATTGAATCTCTAATTTCATCAATTGTCTTTGGTATTTTTGCCTTTTCTACTTTGATTATTTGTTCTCTTTCAACTTGTTTAGTATCATCCTTGTCTTCTCTTCCTCTTATGTAATTCTTTCATTGTCTTGGTGGTGGTTTCTCGGTTGAGGCTTTTCTTTTCTTATATGTTCTTACAATGCCTTTATTTAATGGTGGTGAGTCTACCTTTGTTGTTTTTCTCCTTGTCCTAGATACAGATGTTACTTTAGTAAATTTTGTTGTCTTGGCCTGTGTGGCTCTGCATCTGATTTGGTAGACTCTGAATCACTTAATTATTTTCTTTCACTGATGGGTGTCTATTCCTCAGTGATGTCTACTGATTGTTCCAACTCTTCATCAGTTACCGAGAGTTTCTTCTGAAGTGTATTCACCATTCATGTTTAATTCTTTCCTATATTCTTGACTACTAAACCAATCTTAATTCTTGAGTTGGCTTCTTAATATGTGCCAAATCTACTTACAGATTTGTCAACTGGTTCATTCAGTAGGGCTTCAATAGCTCTTGTAGCTAGATTTATGTCAATTTCATAGTCTAATGGTGGTAACCATGCTATTCTTGGGTTGGCAGGTTTGATGAGTGTTGTGTTGGTGTCAACTAAAAAACATATCTCATCCTTCTATTGTTCAACCAACTGGGCAAGGATTCTCATCCTCTTCTGCATTCTATTCTTGAATGATGTGAAGTATGCATCCAATAGTGGTATGAAATTATCTCCTAGTGATTTCATGTAATCAGTAATCTATGTTATGATAGGTCGGTTGGTGTCCCAAGTGACATTACCGATGGAAGGAAAGAAATTATGGAAGTAAAAGAATGTGCACATCAGTAGGGAACCAAACTTACATGTATTAGATTGGACTGATCTAATTGTTTTCATGTTCTCTTCAAGTTGTTTCAGTAGTAGCTCGGCTAGGTCAAGTTGCAGTCCCTTCTTCACTATTTTGTATGTAGTGTTGACTACTCCATAAGAAATGTTTTTCATTATTCTTTCTTGAAATATTTTGTATCCAATCAGATATGCACCAAATTTCATTTCAGGGTCAGTGATTGAATCAATTTTTAGACCTCTATTGTCCCACTTGGCTCCAATTAACTTTTCAATCTTGGGGTGTTCAGGGTGTCTTAGGGATTTTTCTTTCTTAGTTATTGGGTATCCATTCATTGCATGAATCACATCCTTTGTGATTGGCTTGGGTTCATCTAACCAAATCTTTCCATCATGCACTCATCTGATCACAATGTCAATCCATTCTATTTTGAAATCTTTTGGGAATAGTAGGGTATTGGTTAACCCTTTCACTTCAATGTGTTTTTACTCGTACCTCATGTTACTATCCTTTCATAGCTTCTTGTAAGCTTCCTCAAGCTCAAAGTCTCCAATGTCTATAACTTTCTAGTGGATGTATGCATGGGTGTCTTCAACTAGTAAAACCCTAGGTGGGATACTTAAAAATACTCGCTTGTTTGTCAGGTTGAGCAACAACCTCAAGGAAGAACTTGTAGTTAGGTTCCTCATAGGTCAATTTCTTTATTAAAATGACCTTATTGTCCTTTTCCATCTTGATCTTTGAGGTTCGTGAAGTGGATGCCATTGTTTGTTAATTTAGGGCTTCTTTGCAAATGACCTGTTAACTCGGTGAGACTAGATTCTCATTGGATGTTTGTTGTCAATGCTTGAAATCTATAGGAGTAGCTTTGACAGTGTTGTGAATCACTCTGTAATGTAGTCGCACTGAGTAGCTCTTCTTTTCTCTGCAATTTGGTTTTTAATGTTGGGTGAGCTAATGAGTTCACATTGCCCTTTTTTTAATATAAAAATACCCTAAGTGATGCATTAAATGCTTCACCTACCACTCGGTCAACAAAATAAAGATGTTCAGTCAACACACCAAAGTCTCTAGCTCAGTGAGTATATAATGCTTGGTACATAGTGTCAAATTGTTTGTCTTTCACATGTTCATCGACGTGTAGTTTATTCTCATTTCATACTGACCAACCAGACTAGATTCACATAATATAACATGAAATACCATACTGCATCTTCATTCATGCTAATTTGGCATATTGTCAATGAATATAGGAACTGATGTAAAATATAGCTTTGTAGAGTGCAGTTCCATACTTGTATTTCTTAGGTGGGGGTGGTGGAATCACTTGATCCATTAGATGAGGTGTCACCAATTGTAGTGCTTGGTCCATCATTATCATTGTTTGAATCTCTCCTCCACATTTTATTTCTCATTCTCATGATGTCTTCAATAGTATTTTGATTTGCAAAAGTGCTTGACTCTGTCAATCGGTCTCTGTAGTCCTTACTTAAGTGACCAACCTTATCATGAGAGTGTAAGCATGCCATTCTAGGGTTATTCAAGTTTCTAGATGTTCTTTTCCATTTCCTCATACAATTAGAAGTTATATGTCCATATCTACCACATGCTATGCAATTTAGCCAAGTGTTGTAATCCCAAACATATGTATTACCGACTCGTCTTGGTTGATATGCATTTTCTTGTTCTTTAGGTTTCCAGATTTGCTTTATCTTTTTCTTGCATTTGTGAAATGTGTGGTCATGCATTTTGCAAGTAGGACAATGTTTTTCCATGTAAGATTTCTCCTTCGGTTTGTTTAGCCTAGATTCTCATTCATGTTCTTTGTGTCCATGCTTGTTACAGTTATAAAAATTACCTATGAATGTAGAAGTAGTTTTAGGAATACCTTTTTCTTTGCTCTTGCCAACATTTGATGTGTGGCCTGGTTTTGTACAGTGATTACATGAATGCTTCTTTGGTCTTGGATTTGTGTAGACATTCCTTTGATCATCTCGATTTGATGATTCTTCATGCTCAGTATACCCTAAACTAGTATTGTTGTTGAGTCCTCTTTGTCCGTTCAGAAATTCATCCATTATTTTTGTAATGTCTTTAAATTTCTTGATCATATCATTATGCTATTGTTGAATCTTCACTTCATGATTCAGTTTCTCATTTTCTTCTTTCAGTTCACCAATAACTTCCAATTTTCCATCAAGTTCCATCTTCACTTGGTTGCCCTCATGACTCATAAGAACTATTTGATTGGTGATCTCAAGGTGATGTTTGGTAAGTCTCTGTATCTCAAATTCTTTCTCTTGCAATTTTCAGTAATCTTTTTTCTATCATCAATAGCCAAAGTTATTTATTTTTCAACTTGTCTTGCATTATTCATAACATCAATCATTCTTACCATTTGAGTCTCTTGACCGATCTATAGTACTTTCACTTGTTCAGTCAGATGTTGATTGATTTCATTTAAATCTAAAACAGTTCCTTCAGATGTGTCAGATATACTACTAGATACAGATCTAGATGAATCAAATAGCTTAGGTATCTCTTCTTCATGAGAGTCAGTTTCATTGTAGCAAGATGCCATGACTTTTCTTTCAGCCAATAAATATTTTAGTTTGTTTCTTGCCTCTTTGTATTACTCAAAGCAAATTTGTATTTGCAAATTTTGATTCTCCATATTTTTATCAAACTTATACCTTTCCATTGTAAGATATTTTATCTCAAGTGATTAAACTTTTCCAAATAAGAGAACTAGTTTTGATAGAAAATATTGGAATAATGGAAGGGTGTGTACTGAGAGGGGAGGGGTGAATCAGTACCCTTAAAAACTTTTACAAATAAAACCTTAGTACACATTACTTGCATAACTGACCATTGTAGCTTTTGTACTTCATGCATGAAATTTCATAGCATAAATGTAATTGCAAACAAACATTGAAACATTCATGAAACTCATTTACAGATGACACAAGTATTTGATAACGCAGAAACCCTTGTTAGAATGTAAAAACTACGGTGGGGATGAAACCCACAAAGCTTCACTATCTGCAGAATGGAAGGTGCCTGTTAGGCTTACAAGTTGTGATCACTTTCGATGATCTTACCCTATTAGGAGTAACATGTCAGACTTGTTAAGTCTACTCGGTAAAGAGATTTTAGCAACACAATACATGTGTGCACTTAGTTGAGAGATTTACAAAAAGACTGTTAAGTCCACCTTGTGAAAGGATTTTTCTATTTGCTACAATTTTTAGAGGGTAACAAAATATATGACATGATTGCTGCAATCTCAAATTCTTGATTATAGATCCATTAACTACACAAAATATATATCACCATATTGTGATGGATAATACCTATGTTCTGCTTAGTAGCCTTGTATGTAGTTCTTTATAAACTAAATTCTCCTTTATATGTCCTTGTGCATGAAACTCTCTGTTTGATCCATAGATGTCCTTAATGACTACACTCACACCATTCTTGATTGATTATTACATCTATATATACAAGATTTGACCTAATTAGGTTTCACACTTTTCTTGAAAAACTCTAAGATCAAAGGTTTACAACTTGACCTTGATCTCCTAGTTTGCATGAATACAATCAGTTAATTAATTACATCCAAAATTAATGCTTTTCTTGATCCACAAGAAACGGTTATCCAATTAAGCAAAAAGATATTTTAAAGATTAAAGTGCTTTAGCTAACATGTAGGTGAGATCCACTTTTTTTGGTGAAATGTTGTCTCTGTTGCAAATAATGGGAAGTGAGTACTGAGAGGGGAGGGTTGAATCAGTACCTCTAAAACTTTTATCTTTTTTATCCTTTAACCTTTATGTAATCAATTGTATATCCAACCATTTTCTCTATACTTTCTTTGTATAATATATACCATTTCTTTAAGTTTACCAAACATGTAAACATTCATAGAAACATTCATGAAAGTAATTGACTCATAACACAAGATATGATAATGCATAAAAACCCTATTAGAAGGTAAAATCTGCGGTGGGAATGGCACCCACAAAATCTTTACTATCTATAGATTGGAAGGGGTCAGTTAAGGCTTACAATTTTGATCACTTCTGATGATCAACCATGTTAGGAGTATATGTGGAGACTTGTTAAGGTCTACTCTGTCAAGATCTTTAGCAAGACTATTTAGTTCACACTGGGTTAAGAGATTTACAATAGGATTGTTAAATCCACCTTCCTTGAAAGGATTTCTTCTATTTTCTACACTTGTTAGAATGCAAAAAAAAATACTCATTGACCTGAGTATATAAAATCTAAAAATTTCTGATTAAAGATCCATTACAATTCACATGTATAAATATATTACCTATTGTGATTTATTAATACCTCTATTGCTTGGTAGCCTCTGTTCTTGGTTCTTGATAACCAATTTCATCTTTTGTTGTTCTGCTTCTTGAAACTTTCAATCTGATCCATAGATGTGCTCGTTGGCTACATTCATCCTCTCATCCATAGTAAAGAATAATTACAACATCTATTTATAAGATAAATTGAACTAAGGTAGTTTCACATATTACAAAACTAACTCTATGATCAAAGGTTTACAACTTAACCTTGATCTCCTAGTCTACATGTTTTTAATCAGTTAGACTAATTAAATCAATTACAATAATGTTGCTTGTTCCTTAAGTAATGGTTTTAAAACAAATAAATAATCTATAAATAGAATATAATTGTTTTATCTGACGTGGAAGTCAGATCCACTTTTTTCAGGATGTAACTGACTTTTGGTGTCTGATGCTCGATTTACTCAGAAATTAGTTTGACTGTCTTTCAGTGTTCCTTGGTTGAACTGTTTGTTAGGTTGCATACTTATCTGTTCTCTCAATTTGCACTGTGTTTTGTTTGTCAGGGTTCCTTTGTCAATTTACTCATATCGGGTTCCATTTTTCATCTTCAGTTTGTACTTTTCGGTTAACACTGCAAAACTGTGTAGTCGAGTTTCTCCTTGCATAGCGTTTTCAATTTGAACTAAAAACTTGACTTTTAGTCTAATGTAACCAATGGTTTGAACAACTTGTTTTCTCATTGCATACTAATGGAAAAAATTTATGTTTATTAATCTCCCACTTTAACATTAGTATCAAAAATTGATATGTGTAGAATACTAAAAAAATTTATAGTATGAACACCTTGTATATACCTTAATCATTTCATGACTCCCCCTATGCATATGTCGATATAGTATAATGTATATTATACACTTGTCTTTATACTATCTCCTCCTTTTCCTTTTTCTTCTCCCCTTTTTACTATATCCTTTGTCTCTGTACATATTATATCCTTTTCCCTTTTTGATCTTTGTATATATCAATTTACTTTTCCCCCTATTTTGATAGTAAGGGAAAAGGTGTATACCTATAGCTTATCAAAAATATGAGAGTGTGAGGACTACATTTCCTCCATCATCTTCTCCCATTTCTCTTTGAGATGTTCTAGAGCCATATGCTCCAATGTTATTTGTCCATGCATGTCATAAATGATGTCTGCTACAGACATTTCAAGGGTGGCAATTAGTTGTCTAGCTAAACTTAGGTGAGTCTGCAGAAGTGTGAGGTTCGGTAATAGTATGGACTGAATCTCGGTAACCTCCTCTTTGAATTGTGACTCTACTTCCCAAAGTTCCTGTCTTAACCATTTGATCTCTATTATCTTCTCATAATGCAATTTTATTGCATCTCCATTAGTGGTTAGACTTTGTGCACTTGCATTTAGATCAGATTCAATCTTTGCAATCTTGTCATTGTTTTCCTTTGTAAACTTTTCTAAAGTACATGCCTTTTGTACTAAGGAAACAACTTCAGTTATGATTGGATCTAATTGATCTGATAATTGTGAAAGATTTAACTTATTCTCTACCACTTCTTGGATGATCTTTTTTGTTAGTTTGCATTGAAATTTCTTCTTTTCTCGCTCCTTAATTTCCTTTTTTGCATCAACATTCTACGTTGTGATTGCTTTGTCGAGGACAACAAGTTGATCTAGACTGGGGGCATTGTGATCAACATCAACTTTGGGAACAATCTGACTCAAGATGTCCCTTGTGTTCTCCAGTACCAATGGATCTCGGTGTTGTTTCTTAAGCTTTTCTTGCAAAGATTTCCTTTGGCCAATTTATCCATACTCTTGGAGAGATTCAAATTCTAATGTTGTTGGGTCACATTTTTGTTGGAAATATTCAGGATTAACCAAGTTACTGAGAGGGGAGGGGTGAATCAGTAACTCTGCAACTTTAAAACATTTTAGTGCTTATTTACCATTCATTCATTTAATCTACTGCAACCATGAAAATGTAAACATTCATAACACATAACACAAAGATTTGGTAACCCAGAAACCTTCCAAA
>MU227172.1:545476-561225 GCA_018584345.1 Thuja plicata
TAGCTTGGAACTCGGTAGCTGTGGTGACTCGGTAGATACATTGTCACTCGGTAACCACTGGTGACTCGGTGACTACCGTCTGCTCGGTAACTACTGTTCTTCTCATATGCTCGGTGACTGCCTTACTGCTCAGTTTGAACTATTTGATCGGTGAGCTTTATTGAATGCTCGGTATAGGCTGTGGGCTGAGTGATGAGCTCGGTAAGCATTCAAAACCGAATAAGTGTTTTCACTAGGTGCATTCACTGATGCCAAATGTATCATTATTCCAACAATTTTGGTATCTCTATTATCTCATCTTGTGTGACTTCCAAGTTTTTCTTCTTTGTTTTCTTCTTCTTCTTCTTCTATGTTCCACCTATATGCAAAACCATAGCCAACTTTTTGGCTTGGTCTGATGTGCTACTAGATGGCTTTTGAGGAGTTGTACCTTTATCCTTCTACTTGGTATTTGCCTATCAGTTGTCTAAGGATGTCTCCTTGTCAACCTTTGGTGTGTCTGCAGCTTTGAATTTTGTGTCCTTTGACATGGTATCAACTATCTTTTCTTGCTCATCTATTTCTTTGTGCACTTCAATAGCGTCTTTCAGCTATTCATCTTGCTCGGTGGTATCTCCATATTTCTGTTCTCCATTGATGACATTTTTTTCATCATTGTGTCCTTTTCATCATATGTTTATTTTTTCTCATCATTACCCTTTTCCTTGGGTATGATTGCATCGGGCTTGGGGTTCTTCTCCTTTTGTGAGATAATATTGATTGCTTGAATCAATAGTGGCATCTGGCCCGATATGTGTACATGTGTAACATCAACTGTAGTGTCCTATTTGTCAGTTTTGTGTTTGAAAATAGTGACATCTTCATCTTTCTAAATTTTATCTATAGGATCATCAGTGATGTCAATAATAGTATTGTCCACTGTGTTGTCCACAATATTGTCCGGCCATGTCTCATCTACAACATCCATATTCTTGTTTCTTGTTGTGTCCAATGCTTCTTTGTCCATTTCTACTATTGTGACATCTTCATCATTTATAGTGATATGTTCGGTGCTCTGTGTAGGCTGATTATCCTTGGTCTGTTGAGTTTCAGTAGGAGAAATTTGGGGTTCAGGACTTGTATTCTTTTTAGGAATATCAATTATCTTTCGCCATTCTTCTTCACTCTATCTATCTATCTCTAGTAAGTGTCCTTGAAGCACTTAGTAGGCTCTCAACTTTGGTGAGAACCATTTAGAGTGAATTTTCATCATTTCTTCGATCTCCTCCATTTTTTGACTTGAGAGGCATAACAGATACTAGGGCTCTTTCCCTGATTTCTTTCTTAGAGTGAAAGGAAAATGTATATCTTGCCAATAACCTATCTTGAAGTTCTTTTGTCATTTTATCTGTCAATTGTATTGGGAGATATTTGTATATGCACATCATTTTGATAATTGCCTCCTCATTCTTATTTTGATCCAAGGGATCCAATGTCAATCATTTCTGATTTTTCTATCATTGACTATTCCTAATTTAATAATTAAGGCACATACTTGATCAATAGTTTTAGGAATCTTCTCCTTTTCCTTTTGAACAACATCATCCTATTCAGTGTCCTCAATGTCCTCCTTAGTTCTAATGAACTTTCTTCTATTAGTTGGACCTCTTTTCTATGTTTGTGGTTTCCTTTTATAGGTCATTACTTGACCTTTTTTTAATTTTGAAGGACTTGTGTCCTTAGCTATTTGACTCCTTGTCCTTGTAGAAGCTATAGTCCTAGGCTTCTTAGCTGGTGGAGGTAATGATGTATCTAAATCTGTAGACTCTGAGTCACTCTCCTTCTTGGCTTCACCGATGGGTGTCTGTCCCTCATTTTCTTCTATCTTTTCAGTTTCTTCTTCTGTAACCGATAGTATTTTCTTTAATTTCTTGACCATTTTGTCCTTCTTTCTATCTATCTTTTTCACAACCAAGCCAGTTTTGATTCTTTCTTTGGCTTCTTCATAAGTTCTAAACTTGGGTTGTGATTTCTCTATTGGCTCATTTATTAATGCATCAATTGAATTAGATGTTTGATCTATGTTCACCTCATAGTCAAAAGGATATAGCCATGTTGTTCTCAGTACAATAGGATTGATGTGTGTGAAGTCAATGTCTACCATGAAACATATATCAGTCTTGAATTTCTTAGTTAACTGCTCGTGGATCCATACTCTCTTCTACATTCTATCCTTGAATCCAACAAAGTATTCATCCATGACTAACTCACAATTATCTCCCAATGATTTTATGAACTCACTTATCTGAATGGTCACTGGTTTAGTTGTGTCCCATTGCACATTTCCTATAGATGGAAAAGATTCTTGGAAGTAGAAGAATATGCACATGACAAGTAAACCAAACTTACATGAAATTTTTTTGCATTTTTGATCATCTTTAAGTTCTCTTCTAACTGCTTGAGTAGAAGTTCTGACAGATCCAATTGAGGTGCTTTGTTGAAAATCTTGTAGGATGTATCCACTGCTCCGGATGCAATGGTGTTCATCCTACTAGCCTGAAATAACTTGTATCCTAAGACACATGCTCCAAATTTTAGTTCATCATCATTGATGGTGGATATTCTTAGTCCTCTTCCATCCCATGTAGCTCTGGTATTCTTCTAAATTTCAGCTTTAGGTGGGTTCTTTAATTCTTTTACCTTATTGATTATTGGATAACCAATGACAGCGTGAATTACATCCCTAGCAATTGGTTTAGGCTCATCCAGCCAAAACTTTCTATCATGTATCCTACTTAGTACTAACTGAATCCATTCGGTCTTGAATTCCTTCAGGAACCCTAGGGAATTTATGAGCCCTTTTACCTCAATGTGATTATTCTCATCCTTAATAGTACCATCATCCTTACATAGCTTCTTGAAATCTTGGTTAACCTCCAGATTGCCAATCTCTACAATCTTACAGTGTATCTATGCTCGCATGTCTTCGAAGAGAAAACCCTAGCTAGTATTCTTGAGAATGCTCCAGCATTGTCGGGTTGTGAGGCAACTTCTAGGCATATTTTATAATGTGGTTCCTCACATGTACTATTCTCAATAAGTTTGGCCTAGTTCTTCTTAATACTCTTTAGCTTAGGAGTTCTAGATGTGGTCGCCATTTTTCAGATATTAGGGCTTTTCCATAAATAAACATATTAGGTTATGCTTGGTAATTACTTTAACTTATGTAGCTGTAACTGATCTGTTTGGAGTGCTTTGAATTGGGTTGGAGTCACTCTATAATGCTTTCACTTCTTTCTCTAGTTTCACTCTGGTTGCTTCACTCAAATCATTGGTGAGTAATGAAACCCTTCCAGCGTCTATTTATAGACATTGCCCTAAGTTTGAGTCATTAATTATCAACCACTCCTCGATGTGTGAAGATGGAGTCATCATTTAAAACACTAACTTCCCTCTTTGTGACAACGTGATGCTTCAAACAGTCTTTTAAATTGTTTCTTTTACCAACGGGTTTCGGTGTATTGTGAAGACTACTTTGTCAACTCACATGATTACCCATGGATCTCGGTTTATACTAGCAACTTTAGCTTTTACATGTTAATAAAAAATTATTGGTAAGTGTAGACAACTTAGTTTTGAATGTATACCGATGCATTTTGGTATGTATTGACCAATGAAATAGTTTTCACATAATTTAACAAGTAATATCATAGTGCATCTATAATCATTCTAATTT
Organism: Thuja plicata; assembly: GCA_018584345.1. Lineage (NCBI taxonomy): Eukaryota > Viridiplantae > Streptophyta > Pinopsida > Cupressales > Cupressaceae > Thuja > Thuja plicata. The sequence continues at coordinate 549,192 of MU227172.1, forward strand.
GGTATTTCAACTATGTATAATGGAACTAATGCAAAATATAACTTGGTATAGTGCAGTTCCATACTTACTTGTTCTTCTTAGGTGGAGATGGTGATGTCACCAGATCCATTGGATGAAGTGTCACCAATTGCATTGCTCGGTCCAGCTTCATCAATGTTTGTATATTTCCTCCACATTTTTTTTCTCATCTTCCCGATGTCTTCAATGGTGTTTCCATTGGCAAAGGTGCCAGTCTTTATCATTTATTCTCTGCAGTCTTTCTTAAGATGATTGACTAATGTAGCCCAAAACCTTCAGAAACAACAATTCACATAAAATAACACAATGCCAGAATGATAGAACTCCAAATTCTCACTAACTACGTCCAACTACTCTGCCTCTATAATGAAAGAAAACTCCTACTTATTACAATTCTAAAAATTACCATATTTGGCAGATTTTTGGGAAAAACTAATTTTTTCCATTTTTGGTAACTTTTAAAACTCATCCTAAGAATCTTGATTTTTCCCTAGAAAATATATCAACTAAGGCAAGATGAATTGCCAACCTTATCCATGAAATCAGAAACACGATTCCAAATTTTTTACAAAAAACAAAATTCAAAAAACTGGAAAGAAAAGAAAAAAGCAATTTTGAAGGTCAAGATGAAACTTCAGGCTCCCGAAAAGATGTCAAAATGGCCACCAACAGATCTGGCTGAGTTGAAATCACCATTAACTCTAGCTCATGAATCTACCTGTAAAATTTCAGCCAGAATTCACATCCGAGTCAAAAGTTATGACCTCCGAAAGTTGCTGCATCACCGACTTTATGATAGTGTAGACATGCCATTCTGGGGTTTGTCTAGCTTCTAAGCTTTCTTGTCCATTGTCTCATATAGTTTGTAGAAATGTGACCAAATCTTCCACATGTTGTACAATTTTACGAAGTGTTGTAATGCCATACATACTGGTTACTGACTTTATTCAGTTGATAGGAAAATTCTTGACCTTTAGGCTTTCATGCTTGTTTTTTGTTTTTCCAACATTCAAGAGTAGTGTGCCCATGAATTTTTCACGTAGGACAATATTTGTCCATGTAGGATTCCTTCTTTAGTTGTTTCATCTCAGACTTACATTCATATGCTTTATGTCCTTTCTTGTTACATTTATAACAAATTCCTATGAATGAAGATGTTGATTTAGGAATACCTTTCATTTTGCTCCTACATACATTTGATGTGTGGCCTTGATTTCCATAGTGATTGCATGTAATATTTCTTGGTCTTGGATTTGCATAGAAATTCTTTGGTTCATCTTGATTAGGTGATTCTCCATTCTCGATATAGCCTAGTCTAGTATTGTTGTTGGCTCTCCTCTCTCCATCAAGAAAGTCATCCATTCTTTTATTTATTTCTTCATCTCTCTTGATTATCTCATTATGCTGTTGCTGAATTCTTATTTTCTTCCCTTATCTCACTGATGGATTATATTCTTGCTATGAGTTCAACATTCATCCTGTTTGCCTCTTGACTCATTAGAATAATCCAATTTGTAATCTCATGATGATGTTCTGTAAGTCTTTGTATTTCTGACTCTTTCTCTTGTAGATTTTCAGTAATCTTCCTCCTATCATCAATAGCTAGTGTTCTCTCATGTTCATCTTGTCTATAATTATTCATGACATCAATCATTCTTACCATTTGTGTCTCTTGACCAATTTGCAAAGATTTCACTTGGCCAGCCAGATGTTGATTGCTTTCATTTAAGCTTGTGATGCTTTTCTCTGATGTATCTGATGCTTTTCTTGTAGTAGATTGTGAAGAATCAAATAGATCTGGTATCTCTTCTTCATGGTAATTAGTTTCATTATAGTGAGTTTCCATAATCTTTCTTTCATCTAACATCTATCTCATCTTGATTCTAGCTTCTTTATACTGCTCATAGAAGATCTGAATTTCTAGCTTCTGATTCTCAATACTTTTGTCAAGTTTGTACTTCTCCATTGTATGATCTTTTCTTTTAAGTCTGTAAGATTTACAAATAAGATTTCTAGCTCTGATACTAATTATTGGAAATAATGGGAAGTGAGTATTGAGAGGAGAGGGGTGAATCAGTACCTCTAAAACTTTTATCTCTTTTATCCTTTAACCTTTATGTAATCAATTATATATCCAACCATCTTTTCTATATGTTCTTTATATAAGATATATCAATTCTTTAACTTTACCAAACATGTAAACATTCATGAAAGTAATTGACTCATAACACAAGATATGATAATGCAAAAAACCCCAGTTAGAAGGTAAAAATTACGATGGGGATAGCACCCACAAAATCTTCACTATCTGCATATTGGAAGGGGCCAGTTAAGGCTTATTATTTTGATCACTTCTGATGATTTACCCTATTAAGAGTATCTACGGGGACTTGTTAAGGTCTACTCTGTCAAGAGCTTTAGCAATACTATTTAGTGTGCACTTGGTTAAGAGATTTACAATAGGATTGTTAAATCCAACTTCTTTGAAAGGATTTCTTCTATTTTCTACACTTGTTAGAATGCAGACAAAAATACTCATTGACATGAGTGTATGCAATCTAACAATTTCTGATTATAGATCCATTACAATTCACATGTATAAATGTATCACCTATTGTGATTGATTAATACCTTTGTTTCTCGGTAGCCTCTGTTCTTGGTTCTTGATAACCAATTTAATCTTTTGTTGTTCTCCTTCTTGAAAATTTTAGTCTGATCCATAGATGTTCTTGTTGGCTACATTCATCCTTTCATCCTTGGTAAAGAATGATTACAACTGATGACATGTAACTAATTGAATGTTTGGAGATGTTAAGTTGATCACCAAAATTCAGAAAGATAATGCAAGACATTAAATCAGTTAATGGATTGTATTGTCATTGATGTCAACTTGATATAATCTAATCAGTTATAATTAAAGTGCCAAAGACTTCAGAGAATTAGAGAGAAAAATATTATGCTTTTAGTAATGCATAAAAGAAAAGTATTCACTATGTGACTTCAAACATCAATGGCTAGTGGAACCCGCCAGATAGAGATCATCAAAATTCAATTCACAGTGATGCCTAAGGAAGAACACCGACGATCATTACCGATGAGAAGAATCACAAGCATACCCGATCGACAAAATCATAGTGTAAACCGACGAAGAAGCCTGAGGAGAACTAGAGTGTTGACTGAAGCTATCAAAGTTTTAAAACACTGAAATTTAGCTTGAGTTTAGAAATGACAAAAATATCTAGCTGGCAGAGCTAAATATAGACTTAACAAGTAGTTATCATTTTCATCGACAAGATAAAGCCAGAGATAAGTAAATGATTTAAAGCTATTTTGTCCAGTTGGCAAGAAGATCTCTGTGAGATAAAACATTAGTTTTTATTTTAATCATATTGGCTAAGATTATGGAGCATGCCAAGATGAAGAAAATCAAGAACATAACAATGGTGATATCATGTATATAAAGAGACAACTTAATTCATTTCGAATTAAAAGGGGATTGAATGAAAAAGAGGATGCTAAATAGAAAATGATGAAGAGTGAATTCATATAGTCCTGATCAATCAAGATGAGGAAAGAGCTAAAGAATTCTGCAGACACCAATCAAAATAGCATAGCATCACTGAGCATAAAAAAAATGGAGAAAAGGTATTAAAGAGATATATAGATCAGATTGATTTTATGAGCTTACAATAGATCTAGAAATCTGCAAGTATAAGTTGTATATGTGAAGAGATCATATTGTTTCAATTTAACCATTGATTCAGAAAGTCTCTTAACTGAGTAGGATTTAAAAATCCTTTCTATATTGAGATACATCTCAAGGAGTATCAAAAATTTTGATCATGAAGATAGCATGAGATGCCAGATACCATTTGACAAACCAGAAGAGTTTGGACAAGGAAGGTAGCATAGAAATGCTCGATATCAAGTGACAAACTAGTCTTTTAAATCTTCTAACAAGGTCACACCTAACAGTGTGTTTGTAACCTTTAACATGGTTGGCTCTTCACCGAGCTCACTTTCGAAGAGTGAAAATTTTGGGTTACCAGTCCCAAGTGGTTTTTCCCTAACAGGGTTTCCACATTAAAAATCCATTTGTCAATGTGTTTATGAGTCATTACTTTAGTGTTTTGCATTATACATAGCTAATCTAGATTGATCGGTATACTCTAATTAATTTACTATTTTTTGGTAAATTAACAGACTGATATTTGGTAAACATACACAATAAGGTTTAAAAAAGCATTCCGATTAGTAGTAATTTGATAAATATATTTGAAGGCATTCATCTTATAGGACTGAGGAAAACTAGAGGCTTAATATTGTAGTACTAAGTTTTTGGGTTGATTAATTAGAATATTTTGAGGCCATTGATACACCCCCCCTCTCAGGTAGTACTAAAAATTGGTATCAAAGCTTGTGTGCTTAGAAAGGGAGTTTAACAACTCAAGCAAAAGATCACAAGATGAACAAATGAGATGTGCCCAAGTTGAATAAAGACAACTTTGCATCATGGAAAAGAAGAATAAGACTCCACCTTTCAGGTATTGGAAATGATGTTACTCCATACCTTGATACTGAATATGTGTTGCCTAAAGGACCTCACACTCTTGAGAAATTAAGAGTAAATCATGAGCATAATTGCATGATGATAGAACTTTCCTCATCACTCTCTGATGCTGAGTTTGAAGATGTCAAAACTTGCACCTCTACAAAGAAAATGTGGGATAAGTTTAAGCCGGTACATGGAGGAGATGCTAATGTACTAAGAGCCAAGGCAGAAAGCCTAAGAGGGAGGTTCGATGACCTAAGGATGAAATAAGGAGAAAATATCACTTAGTATAGCTACAGAATCAAAGAGGTAGTCAATGCTATCCGAGGATTTTGAGGTGTACTTGAAGAGGAGACAGTGGTAAGTAAAATCTTAAGAACCTTACTGCCTGTATATGCTATTAGAGTTTTTTCTATTCAAGAAATGAGAGTAGTTGCAAACAATACAGTTACTCTAGATAGTCTTATTGGTAGAATTATTTCATTTGAGATGAATAACTATGATAATAGTGTCTTACCATCTATAGAATCAGCATTCAAATCTTCTTTAAAGATAAGTAACTCAAGTCATAGACATTCTATTAGAAATGATAGTTAAAGTGATAATGAGGATAAAGAACTTGATGAGATTGAAGCACTAATGAAAAGAAGATTGCAGAGAGGTAAAGGTAGATACAAAGGTAAATTACCACTTGTATCTTTCAGTTGTAAAGAGGTTGGACACTTTTCTGCAAGATGTCCAAACAGAAGAAAAGATGATAGAGGTAATGACAAATCATATGAGAAGAATTTTGATACAAGTGATAACATAGATTACCGAAGCACCCAACAATCTAACAAAAGAGATACCTGAGACTACAAGGAAAAAGGGAAGAAAGCTTGTTACCTAGTTGAGAATAGATCTAATGACACTGACACTGAATCAGAAGAAGATATTGAGATGGTATTTGTAGCCATGAAGGATGATTTAGACAAAGAAGAAGAAAGGTATGTAGAAACTGCACTCATATCTAAGATTAGTAAGAATGATGTCTAGATCATAGATAGTGGCTACAATCACCATATGATCGGTGATAAAAAAAAATTTGAGACTTTTGAATACTATAATGGTGGTTCAGTAAGAATGGGTACTGATACACCTTGTCCAGTTGAAGGTAAAGGAACTATAATGTTGAATAACCTGATCAAATGTGAAAATGCTTACTGGATAAAAGGACTAAATTATAATCTGTTAAGTGTTTCATAGCTAAATAATACAGGTCACCGAGTGGCATTTGAAAATAATAAGGCAAAGATATTCAATGAATCAAGAAGGTTGTTCATAATCAGTGAGCAGACAAAAGGTAACCTTTACTATCTTGATGACACTAACACCACTTGTTTAATGGCTAGAAATGAAGACATGTGGTTGTGGCACAAAAGATTGTGTCATGTGAATTTTGAAAACATGATAAAGATAAGAAAAAGAAGGAATGTTAGAGGCTTACCGAGCGTGACTAAGCCTGAGCATATCATGTGCAAGAATTATCAAAAAAGAAAATATGAAAAAGTCTAGTTTCAAGAGTAAAACCCATACATCTAATGCAATTCTAGAATTAGTCCATACTGATCCATATGGACCCATGAGGACAAAGAGCTACTATGGAGATAGGTATTTTATTCTCTTTTTTGATGATTATTCTAGAGTGATGACAGTCATGTTCTTAAAAGATAAATCAGAAGCATTCAAGATGTTTAAATGGTATAAGGCTATGGTAGAGAAAAAAAAGATAGAGGAGGGGAATTTACTTAAGATGAATTCACTAACTATTGCAATGAGAAAGGAATTAAAAGACAAGTTTCTGCACTGAGAACACCACAACAAAATGAAATTGTTGAAAGGATAAATAGATCAATTGTTGACTGTGCAAGAACATTGATGATTAAGAAGAGCATCACTCAAACTTTCTGGTGGAAGCTGTCAGTACTGCTATCTACACATTAAACAGAGTACAATTGAAGGACACAAAGAAGACACCCTATGAGCTTTGGTATGGTCATACACCCAATGTAAGTTACTTCAGAATCTTTGGTAGTCAATTTTATATTTTGAAGGATGATAGAAATGGAAAACTTGACTCTAAAAGTGAAGAAGTTATCTTTCTAGGGTATTCAACCAAAAGAAAGGCTTATAAATGTCTTAACAAGATCATTGAAAGTGCAAATGTGAAAATAGATGAATTTACAAAAAATAATGATAATGAAAGGAGAAAAGAACTAGAGGACTACAACAGGTTTGTTTATATAGAACCCAACACTCTACCTAAGCAATAGTGTATCATTCCTGAGAAATAGAACATTGCACCCAAGCATCAGGCTGAAATTACCAAAAATCAGGAAAATTGTCATGCCCCAAAATTTGGGCACTTTAAACCTTAATCTAAAGAACATAAATTTTTATTTAAATATGTTAAGTTTAACTAAAGGAGATGTAGTCTTTTCTTTCCTTTCTACACCTTTGCAAATTTCACAAATTAAATTAATTGAAAGATTAATATATAATAACAACATCAATTAGAGTTATAGTCCTTAAGATTCCTTTTCCACTATATTTAGTAAAACATCCATAAATTTCAATTTGGGATAACCAACATTTCAAATAAAGGTTTAAGTACTTATTTTATTAAAAGAAATGAACATACTTTGATTTCAAAAATACAAGAGTTTACATTTTCCAAAACCTTTCAAATTTTACAAGGAAGAATCTTTGAACATAAAAAGACTTTGAGGTAGTAATTTCATCCAAAAAACCAAGACTTCTGCTGTACTTTTAGAAGCTTTCTCTAAACCTATAAGAACATCAAGGTTGACCATGGAGGCTCACTTCCCAACCTAGGCCTTTGCAAGGCCACCCCTGAGCTAGGGGATCCAAAATTGAACCAAGACACATACACACATAATAACCATAAACCTAAAAATAGGAACACAAGAAAATACCTGATACCCAAGGATATATGTAGGTCTCCAAAAGACCTAAAACAAAGGGGTGATAGAGGACTACCACAAGAGGATAAAATCAATAATACAAAATACATACACTAGAGATAGGCCACACATGGGCTCAACATTCCTGAGTGCCACATATTTAATCTTGTTCCATAGCCACTGATGGACTCATGAAAATTTTTTCTACCCATCTCCTCCAAGCCCTACAGTGGAAACTAAAGTAAATTTACCTTTCTTTCAGAAAAAAAAGTCATGGCTTCAAGTCTTCCAAATTTACTTATGAACCCCACACTCCACTGGGGATTCTTGGTGTCATGGGCACCCATATACCCATGTACACCCCTCCACACATGAGAGACTCTACATAACTTTGGTAGATCACTAACTTTCACCCCATCAAGGTTACCCAACCCTCCCAAGGGTGAATATGCCTTGAAGAACCCCATAAAAAAATAATCACAAAATAAATACAAGAATCAACACATAAAATTAATGAAAATTAATTGAAGCTGAAAATAATAATATAAACCTCATTCATTGATTTCTCAAGCTATGTACAAAGGCAAGCAAAGACTACTCTAACTATGCTAACTAGAAAACTCACCTCAAGTCCTAGCTATGGAAAATGAAAGATGGTTTGTGGAGATCTTCTCCTTCTCATCCTTCCCCCTTCTCTCAAGACTTACTCCTACAAAAATGAATTTGTCTCTAAAAGTAGAGAGTGGGTGTGTACCCAAACTCCCTCTAAACCCTTCCTTAAATAGGCCTTCTTCCTAAAATATCAAGAGTCATAAATGGAGGGGAGACCCTAAGCCATCTACTCTCCCCACTTGCCTTCTCCATAAATGGATTTAAATGCTTGCAAGAAAATAAGGGATGGCTTAACCAAAGTCTTACAACTCTTCAATTTCGCCACTTCCCAAAATGGTGACTTTAGGGGAGTCATAAATGAGTTTCAAGACTCTTAATGGGCTGAGAATGACCCCTAACCCCTAAGATACCAAGTGGGATAGTTATTTTTGACCCTTGTTACTCCATAGAAGTCCAAATGAACCTCCTAAACTCTACCCAAGGTTAACTCTCGAAAATCCAACCATCAAGACTCAATCTAATCTCTCTTGACTCAATCTTATCTCAATATTATCTTCCTAAACCTTAGAGTAAACATTGGGACTATAGTAGATAACTCCTGGGTAAATGTAAGCCTATGCTAGTCACATTCACTATCCATGCCAGTACAAAAGGTGCACATGTGTCAAGTGACACAACAATTTCATTGTTAGTAATAACTGAGAGGGGGGGGTGAATCAGTGGCCTCAAAAATTTATCCTTCAAACTTAACCACCAATCGATAAACCTCAGATTATTATGTCCCTACAAGATGCATGTCATAAAATACTAATATTGATTTAACTGTCTATTAGTACTCTCTATCAATCCTTATTCTTTCTTGATTACCGTTAAGCAGTATAACTATTTACTGAAACTCAGTAAATAAATAGAGTATATCGATCAATCTAGTGTTAACTATGTTAGATACAAAACAATAAAGAAATGAATCATACAAACATAACACATGAATTTTTAACATGGAAACCCTATTAAGGGAAAAACCACTGGGACCGGTACCCCAAGTTTTCACTCTTCTAAAGTGAGCCCTGTTAGGAGCCAACCCTGTTAAAGGTTACAAACACACTATTAAGTGTGACCTTGTTAGAGGATTTTATACATAGAGGTTGTCACTTAGTATTAGGCATCTATTTCTACCATCCTTGAATCAGCCTCCTTCTTAGACTGTCAATGGGTATCAGAAAATTCCAATGCTACTTTCAAGAATCAACCTTTTTGGCACTCCTTGGGATGTACCTCAATATATAGAAGACTGTTAAGTCCTGCTTGGTTAAGAGACTTGATGCTTCAATGGTTAAACTGAAACACTATGACCTGTTCATATTGAAACTTTGAATTTCAGATTTTTAGATCTATTTAAGTACATTACATCTCTGATCAATGTATCAATTCAATCCTTTATGCTCCACACTTTTTGCTCTGTGATGTTGTGCTCACTGTTCATCAGTGTCTACAGAATTCCTTAGCTCTCCTTCAGCTTGATTGATCAGGACTATATGAAGTTATTCTTCATCAGTTTCTCTTTAGCGTCCTCTTTCTATTCACTCCCCTTAATCCCATTCATAAATGAATTAAGCTTGTCTCTTATATAGACATAATATTCACTGTTTCTTGATTCTTGGTGTGGAAAACAATCCAGCCAATTTGATTTAAAGCATAACTCCTAATTTGTCTCATAATTATCTTCTTGCCAACTATACAAATCATATTTAAATCAATCAGTTAACTCTAGTCAAATAAAACAAAGAAAAATACCAGTTAAGTCTATCTTTAGCTCTTGCTAGCTAGATATTTTGTCATTTTCTAAACTCTCTATTCCATTAGTCACCTCTATAGTTAGTTGTCAATGACAATTAACAGTTCCGTCAGTGAGACTCTAGTTAGCTTCAGGATCTCCATCCGTCGGGCATCATTGGAATTTTACTCGTCGGGCAACCTTCTGATTTTTCTCTTTGAGCATCCTATGGTTTTTCTTCGTCAGGCAACACTATGCTTTAGCTCATCGGGTATCACTGTGACTATTCTTCTTTTCTCTGACCGTCGGTGTGCACTCCATTAGTGTTGTTTGTCACTAAGTGAATACTTGACTTTTATGCATTTCTAAAAGAATAACCTTTGTTCCATTGATTCTCTGAAGTCTTTGGCATTATGTACATGACCGTACAAATGATATCAAGTTGACATCAATGAAAATACAATACATTAGTTGATTTAATGCCTTGCATTATCTTCATCTTAACATTATCAAACATTCAATCAGTGACATGTCACCAATCTCTCCCTTTGGCATTGATGGAAACATACTATATTATCAAACTATATTGTTTCTAATACAATATGAAATACAATAGTTGAGATTCATCAAGCTACCAATGTTTTTGTTCTGATAAATGATAAATGTCTGACCATCAATAAGCTTTATTTTAGCTTAGATTTGATTCTTGCAGCTCTCTGTCTTCTGATGTGTTGAGTCTCCTTGTTTCAATTTCTCTCCCTTGACTTTTCTTTCTCTTTTGATGTCATTTCCTCTTGTCAGCAACTCTCCCTTTGTAGAATCTTTTCATACAATTTTCTCTCCCTTAGGATCTAATCTCTCCCTATTGGCGTAATGTGATAGTGGATAATATCTTTCCCTAGAAAGATCTGATAATATGGATAATTTCTCTCCCTTTGACAAAAATTCCAAAAAAATATTTTACAAATATCTGACATTCATGTCAAACAATCATTTTTTTCTATCCATAATATATTCCTTGAATTTCCCTTATCCATCATCAATTCAACAATATGTTCTGGTGCTCGGTGAAGATATATATCTGTCTGTATATAGATGTAGCTTTGAATTTCATCTTTTTGCATGCATCAACAGTAATGATATTCTGATAATATGTAGGCAAATGTAGCCTTGAGTCATTTTACTGACTGGTAGACAAAGGTTTGACCTCTACTCTCTTTCTCAAGTACTCAAATGTATCCTTGGGCAATGGCTTGGTGAAGATATCGGCCAATTGTTCTTTTGATTGCACATACTCAAGTATCACTTCCTTTGCTTAACTTGTTCTCTCAAAAAATGATACTTAATGGCAATGTATTTAGTCTTGGAATGCATGAATGGATTCTTGGAAATGTTTATTGCATTGGTGTTATCACAATAGATAATTACTGGTTCTAAGATCTTCATATGCATACCTTCCAGTAACTGTTTGATCCATGCAATATTTGAACAATTTGCAGTAGCAGCAACATACTCTGCTTCTGCAGTAGACTAAGAGATGCATCCCTACTTCTTGCTAATCCATGTGACAATTTTTTCACCCATAAAGAATGCTCCTCCATTTGTGCTCTTCTGGCCATCAAGATTTCCAGACCAATCAGTGTCGGTTAACACCTTAAGTTCAGATTTGCCTTCTCTTCTATACCACAAGCCATATTTCTCAATATTCTTCAGATATCTTAAAATCATTTTCATAGCAGTCATATGTGATTCTCTGGGATTAGCAAAAAATCTAGCAACTATTTGTTGGAATTATGATATATTTGTCATCAGTGAAAACACTTATTCGATTCTGAATGCTTACCGAGCTCATCACTCAGTCCACAGCCTATACCGAGCATTCAACGGTTAAATAGTTCATACCGAACAGAACAGTGGTCACCGAGCATATGAACAGATCACAGTGTTTACCGAGAAGAGAAAAATTTACCGAGCAGACGGTAGTCACCGAGCTTCACCGTAACTACCGAGTCATCAGTTGAAGCCAACCAAGAAGTCAGTTATCACCGAGTCACCAGTGGTTACCGAGTGACAATATAGCTACCGAGTCACCAGCAGCTACCGTGTTCCAAGCTA
>MU227172.1:581343-591870 GCA_018584345.1 Thuja plicata
CCCGAGAAGGTTCCAGAAATCTAGCCATTAAGGCCGACTACCCTTAGCATTTAATTATTTTTCACTTTTATTACAAAAAGGTCAGCTTTAAATATTTACAAAATATGAGATTAGGTAACCCAACTTCTGGAAGCCATAACTTTTGAATCATAGCTCCGTTTGGCTATTATAACCACTTTTCGGAAATGGGAGATCGCGATCTACAGTGCCTGACTTGCGAAGCGCTAGTTAGCTAGGGGTTTGACCTTGATCAGGAGCCTCTAAGGTCCTAAAAATTGAGCTCAAAAGTTTTGCACCCTAAAATATCAACAGTAAATCCTTAATAACTTCGCCAATACAGATGATCTGGCAATGAAATTTAACTGGCATTCTTATATGAATAAGATGAACATTCACCTGAAAAATTAGAACATTCTGAGTTCAAACGACCAACTTACTAAAAATAGTAAGTTTCCAAATATAGCAACTTTGTACAAAATAGCCCTTATTGAATAGAAAAACACATATTTTTGGGTGATGCAAGATTGCCCTTACACCCAGGATGCTCCTGCATCAAATGACAAAGGGGGAGATTATTGGAAAGTTGACTCCCAAGGAGTATATGCATTATTTTTTTTTGTCATTATGACAAAAAATTCATATGAAGTTTTGACAGCAAACTTTAAAGTAGAAATTGACTAAGTATAGAAGACAAGACAGAACAAAGATATATAGATGATTAGAGCACCATCGTACATGCGTACAACTGATTTAGACTAAGAACCTTCATACATAAGCTCTATGATATGTTTTTATTCTTACTTTATATACGCATGGTATGGAATGTCAGTATGGATAAGTTACAGAAAGAACAAGTACACTAGCAGTCCAGAAAACAGAGCATGAAGCTGACTTCAATTTTTTGATTAGCATGTAATCTTTTGTTTTGCAAAGGCTAAGAACCTATTGTAATAAGTTTTTAATCATGTATTAAACATTATTGTAGACATACTTAAGCCAATCTGTTTGGAAGCATTGTGAATGTTGTTTTTAGGCCGACTAAGATCTTGTTTATAGTCGCGTCTATTCAGGCATGGACATATATATATAACATGCAAAGTTTTATTAAGAAGGGTTAGCAAATATGAAGAGAAGAGATATAGAAGAATAGTATAAGATTTTAGAATGAGATAAATCTCTTCAAGAGTATAAGAGCATCGGCGTATAACCAGAACTGATCAGATAATTGTGTCACATACAACAGTTCACTTTTTGATATAGTGTATATCAACTATCAGAAGGTTGTAGCCTTCATCCTATTAAGCAGTGAGATTTTTGGATAGTGAGTCCTCACACCTACAGGGTTAGTTGTAAAAGACTACTAATAGGGTCAGACCCTTAACCAGGTCATTATACTCGCATTGTAAAGACTGCTCCTAACAAGGCAAAGGAACTTTAACAGGTTCATTATAATAGTGCAATATTTGTGGGTACTAATTCCCACCGGGGTTTTCCTCTGATCAAGGTGTCCCTATAATCATATCATGTGTTATGTGCTCATGTGTTAAGCTTCAATTAATATATATTTGATTTATGTTTAAAGTTGCTAAAATAGAATAAATAGACAAACACTGATTCACCCCCTTTCAGTGTTTCTAACAGTTTCTTCATACCTTTCATTTTCATCTGAATCATCCTTCATAGCCAAAAATACCATCTCAATGTCTTCATCAGGTTCGGTGTTAGTATCTTCATCTTTGCAAGTAGCTAGGTAGCTGGATTTCTTGCCTTTGTCCTTGTAGTCTCAGGTATCTCTTCTTTCTAATTGTTGGTAACCTCTATAGTATTTGTTATCACCTCTGTCAGATTTCTTTTTAAAAGATCTATCATTAACTCTGTCATATTTTCTTCTATTAGGACATCTTGCAGCAAAGTGTCCAATCTTTTTACAATTAAAGCATACAAGTGGTAACTTTCCTTTGTATTTACGTTTGCCTCTCTACGTTCTTCTAGCCATAAGTGCTTCTATTTCATCTAGATCTTCTTCTTCACTTTCACTTTCACTATCTCTTCTATATGTGTGTCTATGACTTGATTTTCTCATTCTCATAGAAGACTTAAATGCAGACTCTAAGTTTGGTAAGAAACTATTATCAAAGTTATTCATCTCAAATGAAATCAGTCTACTAATTAAACTATCAAGAGTAACTATATTGTTTGCTACTGCTTTCATTTCTTGAATGGTAGAAACTCTAATAGCATATACAGGTAGTAATGTTCTTAAGATTTTACTTACCACTGTCTCCTCTTCAAGTGTAACTCCAACTCCTCTTATAGCATTGACTACTTCTTTTATTCTTGTGTTGTACGGTGTGATGTTTTCTCCTTCTTTCATTCTGAGATTATCAAAATTTCCTCTAAGGCTTTCTGCCTTGGCTCTCAGAACATTTGTATCACCTACATGTACAAGCTTCAGTTTTTCCTACATCTTCTTTGCAGTTTTGCAATCTTTGACATCTTCAAATTCAACATCAGAGAGTGGGGAAGAAAAATCTATAACCATGCAATTGTGCTCATGCTTCTCTCTCAATTGATCTAATGTCAATACTCCTATGGGCAACACATATTCAATATCTAGGAACTGAGTAACATCATTACCAATACCTGATAAGTGGAGTCTTATCCTACTTTTCCATGAAGAAAAGTTGTCTTTGTTCAACTTGGGCACATCTTGTCTGTTTATTTTGTGATCTTGACTTAGGTTTTGAAACCTTCCTTTCTAAGCACACAAGCTCTGATACCAATTTTTAGTAATAACTGAGAGGCGGGGGGGGGGTGAATCAGTGGCCTCAAAAATTTATCCTTCAAACTTAACTGCCAATCAATAAACCTCAAATTATTATGTCCCTACAAGATGCATGCCATAAAATGCTAATATTGATTTAACTGTTTGTCAGTGTTCTCTGTAAATCCTTATTCTTTCTTGATTACCGATAAGCAATATAACTATTTACCAAAACTCAGTAAATAAGCAGAGTATACTGATCAATCCAGTGTTAACTATGTCAGATACAAAACAATAAAGAAATGAATCATACACACTTAACACATGAATTTTTAATGTGGAAACCCTGTTAAGGGAAAAACCACTGGGACTGGTACCCCAAATTTTCACTCTTCTAAAGTGAGCCCTATTAGGAGCCAACCCTATTAAAGGTTACAAACACATTGTTAAGTATAATCTTGTTAGATGATTTTATACATAGAGGTTGTCACTTAGTATCGGGCATCTATTGCTACCATCCTTGAATCAGCCTCCTTCTTAGAATGTCAATAGGTATCGGGCAAGTCCAATGCTACTTTCATGAATCAACATTTTTGGCACTCCTTGGGATGTACCTCAATATATAGAATACTTTTAAGTCCTGCTCAGTTAAGAGACTTGATGCTTCAATGGTTAAACTGAAACACTATGACCTGTTCATATTGCAAATTTGAATTGCATATTTTTAGATCTATTTAAGTACATTATCTCTCTGATCAATGTATCAATTCAATCCTTTGTGCTCCACACTTTCTACTCTGTGATGTTGTGCTCACTGTTCATCGGTGTCTATAGAATTCCTTAGCTCTCCTTTAGCTTGATTGATTAGGACTATATGAAGTTATTCTTCATCAGTTTCTCTTCAGCATCCTCTTTCTATTCACCCCCCTTAATCCCATTCGTAAATGACTTAAGCTTGTCTCTTATATAGAAATAATATTCATTGTTTCTTGATTCGTGATTCTTGGCGTGAAAACATGTGAGGCCTCACTCCAAACCATCATAGCTCAGCTGATACACTTATTTTGACACATTATGATTCAATATTTTGGGACATTATATCTGATGGACTACACACTATTAGTATTATTTATTCCATGTGATGATTTCTTCTGTATACCTTATCGATGATGTTTATGATGATCTAGGTATACTCATGAATTATGATGATTATTTCAGTATTTTAAATTCAAATGGAAAAATATGTTATGATATTTTGATTATGTAATTAGTTATGGTTCAGGAACAGAAATGGAAAAAGGTTATTAAGTGAAAATGTAGAATGTTTAGTCATTTAATTATGCAATTTGATTTAAATATATGTATATGCATGTGATTTTATTGAGCTACTAATATTTAATTTAGTGTGTAGGAAAAAATACCATGGAAATTATTGGAGAATTAGTAACCAACCCTATGTACAAACTGTAAAGCCAAGGTTGAATCTAATAAAGAGATTCGACCCTTGTTGTTAAGTGATTTTATTTGTGACCATAAATTGTATGAATGTATTAGGTGTTTTCTCTGTGCAAATAGTGACATGTCAATGTTATGTTATGCTATTTTACAGTGCCACTTGACACTTGTTATGTGTTTATGTGATGACATGTCTACTAAGGTTGGAAGTGGAACCAAATTAAATTGTTTAAACTTAAATTTTGTTCTAGTCACTTCTAGAGGCCAAAAGGAGGTCCTAAGGGTCAATTTTGGAAAAATCCAAGTACCTTAGTGATAGGGGTATGGGTTAGGAGTATTTATAACACTTCTAGAACCCACTAGTGGCTTGGTGACCCTCTTAATAACCCATTACTCACATGTTGCAAAAATGGAGTAAGTCTTGACCTTTTACCCAAACTCACACTCCTTTCCAATCTTGCATTTATGATAGGGGAAATAGGATAGCCTAAGGACTTAGGAGTCAATTATGAAATTAATGTTGTTGGGTGGGTAATATTTGGAGACCTTTTTAGAGGCTCTTGGGAGAATTAGAGGATGTTCACCCATTCTCTACTTTTAGAGACATTAGGGTTTTAGATTGAAGGAAGCAAAAGGGATTGGGATCTTCTCAAACATTATTTTGTCATAACACTTGTGAAGGTTGGTCTCCACCATTGTCATAGAAGCTTTCTTGTTTTGTTGAAATTAGAGTAGTATGCATTTCATTCTTTTGTATATGTGATTTATGTATTTTATGTTGTTGTGATGTAAGGGAATGAGATTTTGGGTTTGATTTCATGCTTATGGTTTTATTCTTGTTTGATTGAGGGAGTTTTGTGAAGGGTGTAATGGAATTACTCACCCTTGGATAGGGAAGAAGCGGCCATGTATGGGGGAAGGGGTTAGTTGGATTCCATGGAAGTGCAGATTCTCTTCTCATGGAGAGAAGAGGGAAAATATGTAAGGTGTATGGTCCCTTGCATGCCAATGAAGGTTATTGATCTTGATTTGGGGGAGATAAGGAGAAGAATTTATAGAAGAGTATATGTGGATTATAGCCTTGAAAAGGCATGGTTTTTGTATTTATTTCATTGGCAATCTCCTACATGGAAATCCACCTTCACCCCTTGTTATGGGTTCAAGGTGAATCCTATTGTGCTAGCCTTGGATGGGAGTTTTCTTGTTGTATTTTGTATTGTGAAAATGGTGTGATTCTCACCCGTTGGTTACCGATTCTCCTAGCTTAGGGGTGGTCTCCTTGAGACCTAGGATGGGAGGTGAGCTCTCCATGGTAGTATCAAGTTGTTGTCTTTTTACAGATTTTGGGAAGAACCCTGTGTTGGAAGTCATTTGAAATTGGATCTTGGATGGTGTTTATGTTGCCTTGATATTAGAGACTCCTCCATTGTAGTGTCTTTTCTTGTATTGTGCCTTCATGTTGAAGGTGAAGTTTTTAATTGAATGGATTAAATTTTGTAGCCTTCAATGGTGTAAATGAAGATGTAACCATTGTGAAAATGAAAGAAAATCATGTGCTCAAAGTTTAGATGAATTTCAAGTTATTTCTTGCTTGTTTCTTTTTAAAATTGTAGTCTTGAAAATTTCAAATTTAATATATACTTTCTCCTCCCTTGAAATCTAGATCTCTATCACAAAATTATCAACACTTTATCTTGAATTCCATACTTCAATTTCAAACACTTTGGATGATAACATAGTAACAATAGTTCATTTATCAAATTTGGACACTAATTAACAACTTACCAATATAAAATACCCTATAAATGATTCTCTTTGTGTATTGCATTAATAGAACATACATTGCATACATCTAACTTCAAACAACAAAAATAAATAAATAAATAAATGAATGCATTGTAATGCAATGTTAGAGGAGAAAAAAAAATAACACTTCCCAAAATTTTGAGAGCAAAATGCTCTTTGGAAAATGTATGAGAGAGGATTTAATTCCCAAATTTACCACAAATAATATTCCCCCTAGGATACCCCTCTAAATTTGGGGTTAGAGTAATAAACCCTTCATAAATTAGGATTAAACTAAACTATCTATTAAGTTAGCAACTTGTCATCTTTTTAATAAACTAAATGTATAATAATAAATAAATAAAAGGAAGTAAGAAATTTAATATTAAATCACTTACCCTTTTGTCAGTGGGCCCCACATCCCTCTTTCCCACCTTACTTGGCGAAGTGACTTGTCTTAAGAAAATAATGACCAAGGAATGGCATGGGTTTGGGCGCCACCTCCTTGCTTCTTGTGCCACCCATTCACCCACTTGGCATTCATTTCCTCCTTACAATGCATGGGTTTTATGCCTTGCTTTATAAGCTAAGGTTTGGGGGCTGCATTTTAAAACAAAATAGTTGGTGGGCCCCAAGTTTAAACTTGCTTGGAATCCCTTTGCTTAGGAATATGACCCCTCCCCTTTGACTTTTGTTTTATCTCATCACCCACTTGGCACGAGAGCCAAGGAGAAGGAAAGGGTGATGGGATAGGGGTAGGGTAGGGTAGGGTAGGGTAGATGAGTAGGATGGTTAGTAGGTAGTTAGTAGGATAGTTACTGGGCATTAAGTTAGTGTAAGTTAGTTAATTAGATTTATTTTCTTTATTGCTTTATTTTAAATTGTGTAGTTCTTTTATATATAGATATACTTTTTAATTAAATGGTGTAGTTTAATTATTAGATGAATAGATTTACTTATTATGTAAAATGTGTAGTTTTGTTAATATGGATTTATATATATTTTTTGTATTTGCCTAGTTAGTGTAATAATATAATAACTCACGTTATTAATTGAAATTGATTAGCCTATTAGAGTAATAGATTTATTTTATTATTTAAAATTGCATAGATTAGATTTATTAATTGAATTTACTTAGATAATGTTCATTACTATTATGTGTTTTCATGCAATTGTTAAAAAGGGTAAAATTTGAATAAAGGGGTATTAATGGGCTAGGTTAATAGGTTAAATTAAGTGTTCCTTTCGAATCATGGAATATTTCTCTTTGTAATTAATTAATTATTTATTATTAAAGATGTGTAAACAAATAAAGTTTAGGATTTAATTTATTAATATCAGTTTATTGGAAAATTTGGATAGTTCCTCAAACAAGTTAAATGTATCCCTTTCACAGTGTAATTGGAAAAGATTATAGTAATCATGAGGACCTTATTATATCAGGGATGTTTAAGGGTTTTAATGACATTGAATAGGATTAAAATTGGATTTCTAGGTCAACCTTTAATGGAGTTAGTATACCCCTCTGTCCCTATAGTACTAGACCATAAAATCTCTTACCATCTATCAGATAGGAAATATCGACTCTGCAACCACTTTGTTGATAACCTCGACTCAATCTATGACTAGACCTTTCAACTCAAAAAGCATCTTCACCATGTTGTCACCTTTCCTCAATGTTTTTCAATATTATTGTGTCATCATAGTTGTTCTTCTATTTTTTATGCTTTAAAAAAAAAATTGTCTATGTTTTGCCCTAGTTTTGGGCATGAAAAAAAAATGCAGCCAATTTGATTTAAAGTATAACTCTTGATTTGTCTCATAATTATCTTCTTGCCAACTTTACAAATCATCTTTAAATCAATGACTTAAATCTGGTTGAATAAAACAAAAAAAACAACTAGTTAAATCTATCTTTAGCTCTTGCCAGCTAGATATTTTGTGATTTTTTGAACTCTCTATTTCGTTGGTCACCTCTATAGTTAGTTGTTGGTGACAACTGATAGTTCTATCAGTGAGACTCCAGTTAGCTTCAGGATCTCCATCGGTCGGGCATCATTGGAATTTTACTCATCGAGAAACCTTTTGACTTTGCTCGTCAGGCATCCTGTGGTTTTTCTTTGTCAGGAAACATTATACTTTATCTCGTCAGGTATCACTGTGACTGTTCTTCTTTGCTTTGACTGTCGGTGTACACTCCGTTGGTGTTGTTTGTCACTAAGTGAATACTTGACTTTTATGCATTGTTGAAAGCATAACCTTTGTTCCATTGATTCTCTAAATTCTTTGGCATTATGTACATGATCGTACAGATGATATCAAGTTGACATCAATGACAATACAATACATTAACTGATTTAATGCCTTGCATTATCTTCAACTTAACATTATCAAACATTCAATCAGTTACATGTAATCATTCACATGAGCATGAATTATAACATATTTACTCATTTAAATAAAATACAATAATACACCACACTTTTATGAATAAAAATACAATACATTGAGGTCCATGTCTCTTTTTATAGACAGGGCCTTAGCATCACGGTTTTCACATAGGTCCATTCCTAAATCCCCGATTAGTACCATGGTCAAATTTTCCTGCACACTCATTGCACACATCAGTAGGTCCACTAAATTGACACATAAACATAGAAGAGTACATAATGTAAGTAGAACACACATTCACTCATATTTGCATAAAAGATTCACTGAACTTAACAATCTCTGCTTCTATTCCATATGCATAAACATAACTCTTAAAAAATATGCATACTAATATTATCTAACATCCACTTACTAATCCAATTTACTAAACCATCAAAACTAAGTCCTAAACATAAATCTGCATCACTCACACAAAGTATCTAATAGATTCCCCGATTACATAATCAGGTGTTGTATACAAGAAAAGGATTCAACAGATTCATAAAGAATTCATGTGTCCCAATAGTCCAACTATAACAAAATTTGAATCGACAAGAGAACATATAAATGAGAAATAATGCTAAGCTTATGTCAGACTGGGGTGGCCTCACATCCTCCCCCTCTAGGCATGAACATCCTTTTGGATTTCATTAAAGAGGTGGGGGAACTGTGACCTCTTCTATACTGCATACTCATAGTATCAAAGCTTACATTAAGCATATTTGATCACTGTTAATTATTTTATGCATTGCATATCTAATATTCATAACTATATGCACTTAACTTTACTGTGAACATTCTTAACTGATAAGTCATATTTGAAGCAAAATATGATTTTAAGAATGATAATGGTATGTTCTTCGCAACCTAGTCCCTTATACATCCTATCCATATTCCATATTGGACATGATAGAGAACATTACTTCACAACACATGACTAGCAACATAAAAAAATAGTAGCCACCATAAGATCATAAGAAATCTCAAATCAAGGTTCACAAATTTCAAATTCAAAACTCAAAAGTTGTGCAAATCCAAAAGAAATAAATGTGAACAAGAACCCTAATTAATAGATAAAATAAAATTTAGTGACTAGATGATTACAAGAAAACCAAAAAAATAAATTCAAGCTATTCCTTCATCACTTCCAAGTTCATCCAAACTGAAAATCAAATCAAATTCAATTGCATAGATAGAGTCACTAACACTAAGCCATAAGGAGGGAGTAGAAGCTATGCGACACCTTGCGTCCAAGGTGCACTAAAGAACATGACAAAACACTCAAAAAAAACATAAATCGTGGAAAACACAACTACGTTTTTTTTTTAATAACACTAATGTTTAACGATGCATACAAAAAAACAACTAACACTGGTTGATTACTAGTGAGGTACGCAAATATAAGTTTGGAAACCTTGAATCGGTTAGAGTGGAGAATCGATGACTATGTTGACTATGCATGTCCACTAGTCGAATAATGAGTTTTTGATCAAGGGATAATTACTTTTCTTCATCAAATATACACTCAAATTATACCCTTGATATTAATATCAATAAGATCCTATTTAGCATTAGTCAAATGTGAATATAAACTAAGTAATAATGTTCAAAATTTAAACAATCAACCTCCTCAATACTATTTTCATAATAATATAAATCTATTTAAACTTTAATCCTAATTAATCACATTCTAGTTTATTGATTTTAATAACCCAATATCTAAACTAAAATAAAGATATAAGGTACACCATTTAATTTTATAACATAATTAAATCACATGATATGGTCACATTTGCAATAGTATTACCATCTGATTATTTATTTTAAGCCTATTGCTTCTTAATAAACTTAACGTTAAAACTTGTTGGAATTATGATATATTTGTCATCAGTGAAAACACTTAGTGAAAACACTTATTCGATTCTGAATTCTTACCGAGCTCATCACTCAGTCCACAGCCTATACTGAGCATTCACCGGTTAAACAGTTCATACCGAGCAGAACAGTAGTCACCGAGCATATGAACAGTTCAGCAGTGTTTACCGAGAAGAGCAACATGTACCGAGCAGACGGTAGTCACCGAGCTTCACCAT
>MU227172.1:599291-620651 GCA_018584345.1 Thuja plicata
TTTTACTTTCTATTTGAAAGGTTTCTGGGTCACCAAATCTTTGTGTTATGTGTTATGAATGATTATATTTTCATGCTTGCAGTAGATTAGATGAATGAATGGTCAAAGTATATACATGTGCAGAAATATTTTAAAGTTTTCAGAGTTACTGATTCACCCCTCCCCTCTCAGTAACTTGGTTAGTCTTAATTATTTCCAACAAAAATTGGCATGATATTATCTTCAATCATACTTTCAAATTTAACCCCTTATAGATTATTTAAAGTTAATCCTATAATGACATTGTTGACCAAGTTTGATGATGGAATAAAATAGATAGTTTATAGGGTCGTTTGAGACCAATGATGATTTACAATGATTTAAAAAGGGTTATTAAAACACTGTCTTAATTTAACATTTAAGTGTTTACTACCCCATGTATTTACTAATTAACTTAAGTTAATTCTTCATTTAAGTAATGTTAGAATTTATCAAACTGCATTACATATTAATTAAATAAAGCTAATTAGATAAGAGATAACCCCCAGGGAATAAACTCTGACTTATTTAACCTTCGAAAATACTAGGCATTTTGAATTAATTCCCTAAACTTTATTATAATAATCTTATTTGCAAAACAATAAAGTTAAAAAATAATTAAATTAATTTATAAGTTATAATGAATTAACCATTTAATTTCTATTCGATAATCTAAATAATTTATGGAACTAAATTGAAAGAGGTTAACCCAAGTTAATGATTAGCTAGCATAACCAACCTTCAAATAAGGACTAAACATTTTAATCTTTAAGTTCCTTAAAAGTTCACTATCAATCTTACTTTAATTGTTAGATTAAAGGAAAATTAATTTTAATAAAACTGTAAAACAAACAAACTTACTTCTATAATAAAAGTAACTAAAGTGCCATAGTATTAAATTTAATAATAATACTCTATTAGAATTTTCCAAAATCTAAAGTCAACAACTCAAAAATAAAAGAAAATCTACTATATTGATAAACAAATCAAACTAACTTACTACAATATTTAAGTGGATCAAATCTGGAAACTTCTAATTTATAAGTCAACAATTACAGCTATGTGATGGAAATAGATAAATTTTAAAATCCCAAACAAATCAAATCTAAATATATTTTAAATCAAATACTAAACATTAAATAATGAAAATGATGATGACTCTATCAAACTTCTAGAAATTACAAAGTTCTTAAGTCAACATTTGCAACTATAAAATTGTATTGGATAAAACTTGGAATCCATATATGTAATAAAAATCTAATATACTATACGATATAAAGCAAATCTAAAACTTTCAATGGTTATAAATATACACTTTCCCCTTAATTATTTTCTTATAAGCAGTCTTATAATAATTTATTATTATAATCCATGTTTTCTAGCACTATTTTATTATGATAAATTCTTTCTTTCATTTTTTGTAAGCAGAGGCTAGGGTTTTGAGTTCAAGTGTAGCGAGAGGAGGTCGAATCATGAAATACGAAGGAGTGTCATGATAATGACAAAGGGAAGCACAAAAAAGACAAAGGGCGGAAATTTTCTTTGTTTAAACAGGGGAAGGCTAGGGTTTTTGACGTTGTTTAAGTAACGACATTATTTTATACTCCGCATGCAAGGGAGTGGTGGAGAAGAGGCGGTGGGGCTATGTGTGTGTGGTCGTAGCCAAGGGAGCTGAGCAAGTGGAGGAAAGGTCTACACCAAACGGTGCGGACGGAGGCCGCAGTGTCTGTAGGTAAGGTGGGGGCGGACAATGGGAAAGCAATGCTCCCCACTGTGGTATTACAGTGAGGGTCGCGCTACGACCCCACTGTGATAACACAGTGGGCTGCGCGCTTCCTACCATGCCATAAAGGAGGAGGAGGGTCGGGGGTCGGGGGTAGGGTTTCTACCCACCCCACCCCATTCTCAACAAAAGAAACAATATTTTATTTATTTTTATTGTATTTTTTTTTTCATACATAAAAATGAAATTTCACATATGTAAAAGCTTCATAGGTCTTTCAAGAAAGAGATTTTTTTTTGTTTATCATATATATATAAATATATATATAATTCATATGATGTAATTAACCCATTTATATGTATATAGTTAGTAAAATTCATTTTATAGATACAATGCTTTGATTAAAAAAAAATCTTTTTATTGAGAAAGGAAATATCATTTCGTGGATTATCAAATTTATATGTTTTCAATATATATATAAAAGCCTCAAATGTCTATTTAAGAAAAATGATTTTTATTTATTTATTTATTAGCATATATGTCTATCTAGTTATTCTACGCATTTAACTAATTATATATGTAGATAATAAAAGTTGACTTATAGATATATTACTTTGATTTTCAAGTTTCATATTTGAGTCAAATATATATAATTGATTTAGTGTTTCTATAAGTGTATTAACATTGCTTCTTTTATTCAAGCATCTACACATCATCTTAACTTACTTTACAATAAATATGTATTTAACCATTATAAATTTATATATATTTATAATAAGGAGTTGATATGTTATATACTTTTGCAAATATAACAACTTTATGCAAAATATAAAATACGAAATTATAAGGTTAAATTATTTCCTTAATACATGCTTTCTAAGGCATTTTTTATTGTAAGTAGATAATTATCAATCTTACCTTTGATGTAAATAATATGGCTCCATAATATTGATTGAAAATGATCTTTTAAATTACAAAGAACACATACATGAAATTAGAAATTATACTACTTTCTTTACTAAAACTATTTTAGCCATATTAAGGAAAGTAACTCTTTAAATAGCTCGTAATATAAAACCAATATAAAATGAACACATATAAATTTGAGACTTAGTTATTTTAACCTTAAGTGCATCACTCACACCATAGTTTAAATTTTGAGCAAACATAATTACACAAATGAAAAGTAAACTATTTTCAAGGACTTTAGAAACCTTTCCAACCATTATAATTTAGGGAGAAAGTAAGGACAACTAGAAAGCCAACTGATTTCTATTACTTACATAAAATAAGCATAGTGAGATCTAGGCCCTAGAGTGAAACCAAGAGCTCTGATACCAAGTGTCATGCCCCAAAATTTGGGCACTTTAAACCTTAATCTAAAGAACATAAATTTCTATTTAAACATGTTAAGTTTAACTAAAGGAGATGTATTCTTTTCTTTCCTTTCTACACCTTTGCAAATTTCACAAATTAAATTAATTGAAATATTAATATATAATAACAACATCAATCAGAGTTATAGTCCGTAATATTCCTTTTCCACTATATTTAGTAAAACATCCATAAATTTCATTTTGGGATAACCAACATTTCAAATAAAGGTCCAAGTACTTATTCTATTAAAAGAAATGAACATACTCTGATTTGAAAAATACAAGAGATTACATTTTCTGAAACCTTTCAAATTTTACAAGGAAGAAGCTTTGAACAGAAAAAGATTTTGAGGTAGAAATTGTATCCAAAACACCAAGACTTTGGCTGTACTTTCAAAATCTTTCTCTAAACTTGTAAGAACATCAAGGTTGACCATGGAGGTCACCTCCCAACCTAGGCCTTTGCAAGGCCACCCTGAGCTAGGGGATCCAAAACTGAACCAAGATACATACGCATATAAAAACCATAAACCTAAAAGCAGGAACACAAGAAAATACCCGATACCCAAGGATATACGTAGGTCTCAAAAAGACCTGAAACAAAGGGGGAAAGAGGACTACCACAAGAGGAGAAAATCAATAATACAAAATACATACACTAGGAATAGGCCACACATGGGCTCAACATTCCTGAGTACCACATATTTAATCTTGTTCCATGGCCACACATGGACTCATGAAAAAATTTTCTACCCTTCTCCTCCAAGCCCTATGGAAGCAACTGGAGTAAATTTACCTTTCTTTCACAAAAGCAAGTCATGGCTTCAAGCCTTCCAATTTTACTTATGAACCCCACATTCTATTGGAGATTCTTGGCATCATGGGCACCCATATACCCATGTACATCCCTCCACACATGGGAGACTCTACACTGCTTGGGTAGATCACTAACTTTCACCCCATCAAGGTTACCCAACCCTCCCAAGGGTGAATATGCCTTGAAGAACCCCATAAACAAATAATCAAAAAATAAATACAAGACTCAACACATAAACTCCATGAAAACCCATGAAGCTGAAAACAATAATATAAACCTCATTCATTGATTTCTCAAGCTAGGTACAAAGGCAAGCAAAGACTACTCTAACTATGCTAAGTAGAAAACTCACCTCAAGTCCTATCTATGGAAAATGCAAGGTGGTTTGTGAAGATCTTCTCCTTCTCATCCTTCCTCTTTCTCTCAAGACTTACTCCTACAAAAATGAATCTATCTCTATAAGTAGAGAGTGGGTGTGTACCCAAACTCCCTCTAAACCCTTCCTTATATAGGTCTTCTTCCTAAAATATTAGGAGTCATAAATGGAGGGGAGACCCTAATCCATGTACTCTCCCCACTTTCCTTCTCCATAAATGGAGTTAAATTCTTGCAAGAAAATAAGGGATGGCTTAACCAAAGTCTTACAACTCTTCAATTTCGCCACTTCCCAAAATGGTGACCTTAGGGGAGTCACAAATGAGTTTCAAGACTCTTAATGGCCTTAAAATGACCCCTAACCCCTAAGGTACCAAGTGGGGTAGTTAGTTTTGACCCTAGTTACTCCCTAGGAGTCCAAATGACCCTCCTAAACTCCACCCAAGGTTAACTCTCGAAAATCCAACCATCAAGACTCAATCTAATCTCTCTTGACTCAATCTTATCTCAATCTTATCTCAATCTTATCTTCCTAAATGTTAGGGTAAATATTAGGACTATACTAGGTAACTCCTGGGTAAATTTAAGCCTATGCTAGTCACATTCACTAGCCATGCCAACACACAAGGTGCACATGTGTCAAGTGACACAACAATTTCACATGAGCATGACTTATTACACATTTACTCATTTAAATAACATACAATCATACACCAAACTTTTATGAATAAAAATACAATACAATGAGGTCCATGTCTCTTTTTATAGATAGGGCCGTACTGGAATATGTTCAATCCAAGGAACAATTAGCTGATATATTCACCAAGCTATTACCGAAGGATACATTTGAGTATCTGAGACAGAGACAAGGGGTCCAACCCTTGTCTATCGGCCAGTAAGCTGACTAGGAGGATGCATCAGCCTACACACAATTAGAAGACCATTCATGTTGATATAAACATCGAGATGAACAACAATAGATACATCTATACACAACAGGGTATAAATATGCACTGAACTCAAGAGACATAGTATTGTTGATGGATAGGGAAATTTAAGGAATATATTATATAAAGGGATGGAACATGATATAGATGATTTTTTTCAGTATTGTCATCAAAGGGAGAGATTATCTCATTATCATAAGGGAGGAGACTCATTATCATAAACGAGATATTATCTCATTGATAAAAAAAATTATATCATTATCCATGAAGAGAAGTTCCCGAGAATCAGAAGGAAGAGTTAATCAATATTCAAAGGGAGAGAAATTGATTACATATGAAATATCCATCTAAGGGAGAGAAATAACAAAGGGAGAGAGTTCATACAAAGAGAGAGATTGTTGTAAAAGGAAAAAGAGATTATCAAGAAGAAGAACAGTCAAGGAAGAGCACATATCATAACAAAGACAAAAGATGCTACATCTATCTAGTGAAGGAATTGAAGATTGAATAAATCAATCTACAAGAAGCAAATCAAAGATATTTTTGAGCTTACCAAAAGCTAGACATTTGTAATAGTTACAATAGGAAAGATTGATGAAACTATTATATTTTATATTGTATTAGCAATAGTATAGTATGATAATGTAGTGTGTTGCCATCAATGCCAAAGGGAGATATTAATGACATGTAACTGATTGAACGTTTGGAGATGTTAAGTTGATCACCAAAATGCAGAAAGATAATACAAGACATTAAATCAGTTAATGAATTGTATTGTCATTGATGTCAACTTGATATAATATAATCGGTTATAATCAAAGTGTCACAGACTTCAGAGAATCAGAGAGAAAAATATTATGCTTTCAGTAATGCATAAAAGAAAAGCATTCACTATGTTAATTCAAACACTGACGGCTAGTGGAACCTAATGGACAAAGATCACCAAAATTCAAGTCACAGTGATGCCCGAGCAAGAACACCGATGAGAATTATTGACCAGTAGAATCATAAGCATACCCGATAGCCATAATCATAGTGTAAACTGACGGAGAAGCCCGATGAGAACTAGAGTGTTGACCGAAGCTATCAAAGTGTTAAAACACTAGAAGTTAACTTGAGTTCAGAAATGACAAAAATATCTAGTTGGCAGAGCTAAATATAGACTTAACAGCTAGTTATCATTGTTTTCATCGACAAGATAAAGCCAAAGATAAGTAAAGGATTTAAAGCTATTTTTTCCAGTTGGCAAGAAGATCTTTGCGAGATAAAACATGATTTTTTCTTTAAATCATATTGGCTAAGATTGTGGATCACACCAAGATCAAGAAAATCAAGAACCTAACAATGGTGATATCATGTCTATAAAGAGACAACTTAATTAATTTTGAATTAAAAGGGGATTGAATGAAAAATAGGATGCTAAAGAGAAATTGATGAAGAACAACTTCATACAATCTTGATCAATCAAGTTGAGGAAATTGCTAAAGAATTTTGCAGACACCGAGCAACAGAGCATAGCATCATCGAGCAGAACAAAAGTTGAGCAAAGGTATTAAAGAGATATATTGATCAGATTGATTTTATGAGCTTACAATAGATCTGAAAATCTGTAAGTATAAGTTGTATATGTGAATAGATCATACTATTTTAGTTTAACCATTGATTCAAAAAGTCTCTTAACCAAGCAAGATTTAAAAATCCTTTCTATATTGAGATACATCCCAACGAGTATCAAACATTTTGATCATGAAGATAGCATGAGATGCCAGATACCATTTGACAAACCAAAAGAGTTTGGACAAGGAAGGTAGCATAGAAATTCCCAATATCAAGTGACAAACTAATTTTTTAAATCCTCTAAAAAGGTCACACCTAACAGTGTGTTTGTAACCTTTAACAGGGTTGACTCTTCACCAAGCTCACTTCAAAAGAGTGAAAATTTTGGGTTACTGGTCCCAAGTGGTTTTTCCCTAACATGGTTTCCATGTTAAAAATCCATGTGTCAATGTGTTTATGAGTCATTACTTTAGTATTGTGAATTACACATAGCTAATCTAGATTGATTGGTATACTCTAAGCAATTTACTATTTTTCTGTAAATTAACAGACTGCTATTCGGTAAATATACAGAGTAAGGTTTAACAATGCATTCCAATCAGTAGTAATTTGATAAGTATATTTGAAGGCATTCATCTTATAGGAATGAAGATAACTAGAGGCTTAATATTGTGGTACTAAGTTTTTGGGTTGATTAATTGGAATATTTTGAGGCCACTGATTCACCCCCCCTCTCAGCTATTACTAACATACAACATCTATTTATAAGATAAATTGACCTAATGTAGTTTCACATATTAAAAAAATAACTCTATGATCAAAGGTTTACAACTTGACCTTGATCTCCTAGTCTGCATGTTTTTAATCAATTAGACTGATTAAAACAATTACAGCAATGTTTCTTGTTCCTTAATTAATGGTTTTAAAACAAATCAAGACTCTATAAATAGAATACAACTGTTTTATCTCACGTGGAAGTTAGGTCCACTTTTTCTAGAATGTAACTGACTTTCGGTGTCTGATGCACGGTTTGTTCAGAAATCAATTTGACTATCTTTCAGTGTTCCTTGATTGAACTGTTTGTTAGGTTGCATGCTTGTCTATTATCTCAGTTTGCACTATGTTCTTCTTGTCGGGTTCTTCTATCGGTTTACTCATGCTGGGTTCCATTTTTCATCTTCGGTTTGCACTTTTTGGTTAACACCGACAAATACTACATGTGATAATCATGTTGTATAATCTAGTGGATCTCAAAAACAAATTATGGGATGGAGAAATAAATCTGGTGGTACAAAGGTTTCGGTGGTACTGAATCCCAGTGTTGGTCCTACAGGTAACTGAGCAGAGAGTTGTGGCTCAAAGGGAGTATCGAGTAAATTGAATCTTACACCTCCCTATTCTAGAGTGGTATCGGTTACAACTAGGTTATTACTAAGGGATAAAGGAAAATAATTAATGATGAAAAGATAGTTTTTGAATGATTGACAATAAAATTACATTGATTGTTTCATCAAAAATCAATTTGAGCAAGATTTTTCAGTTTCATGGGTCTTTAAAAGGATTTGGATCAATTAGTAATATAGCATGAAGGATGTTAATTTGAAGAGTTACAGAGCACTTGAGCATAAGTAATTTGTGAATAATCATGAAACCTAAACCAGTTTCCCACAACAGTACAAAAAAGGAAAAGGGAGAAAGGAAGAGCTGAAAGAATTTAATCAAGAATGGATAAAGAAATTGGAGTTTGGATTACTAGAAGAAGGAATGTATAAATTTAGAGAGCTAGGGGTCTACATTTGGGGAGAATTCCCATGGTGTGATAAAAAAAGGGTTCATCTTATTCATGTTGAAGCAGTTTTAGGGTGAAATATTGATGTTAGATAGACCATGCCTCATAACAAACGAAGTAATCAACCAATTACTAGTATACGTAGTAAAGGCAAAGTTCCTGCAAAGAATTTGATCAGTTATGAAGAGGTGAAATCCCTAATGGTAATCTGAGGTGATCAACGTGCATTCAAAATTCATTCTCTTGAGGATCCTATTGTAAGGTATGTTGCACATGACATTTCTTACCAAATTTAATTCTATAATCATGACAGTTCAACATCTTCCACAATTGTGTACATGAAATGAAAGATGTTGCATGAGGATGTTGACATGGATTTATGCAAAATGTTGTTAGACAACCAATTATTGAATGTAAAGAAGAAAGTAGAGGATTCCTATGAGTTATATTTTGGATCAGTGGTTATGTGTTTGGTATTTTACTTCATGGGATCTTTACCTGGAAAATAAAATATTTCATGGAGAACCAACATCCCTAGTGGAAGATAGATTTATAGGTACCTCGAAGAGCTGGAAAACAAACCTGATGCTTGCAAGGCATACTTCTTATCTCTTCAAGAGAGGCTAGGTAATGGTTTGGTGGTTATTGGTGCTATACTAGAAATACCATCCATATTGGGGATCTTCTCCTTCCTTATTCAATTGATTCTTTTCCTAAACTTTCTAATACCTTTATCTAGCAATTTCAAAATAACATTGGTCTGCAAGTTTCCTTAACTGATTTAATGCATTGTAAAAAAAAAACTAAGGAGAAATTGACTGATTTTATTGGTAGATTTATGCATTTGTATGCTCATATTTCTTATCATGTTCCTAATATTGACATTCAACATATGTTTATTTCAAATTCACAAAAGGATATTAGAGATAAGATTCTGCTTACGGAATTTACCTCTTTTCAACAACTTTGTGCAACACTTCATCATTATCAATTACAAGTGAGTCAATTTGAGAGAAAGACTCTAATGGATCATTTTCTAGTTGATAAGAGTGATGCTTCTCCTAATCCTAATAAGTTACAGAAACCTAACAACTATGTCAAGATAAATAAATAGGCGAATGTAGTTGTTGATCAAGTTGTTGTTGCATCCAACAATGCCACTTCTGCATCTACTGCTTTCTGTATGAATCGTATGTTTACTTCTCTCTCTAAATTTTTACAATCTATTATGAGTAGGTTTTTAAGTGATAATATTATTACCTTGCCTCTTATTCGACCTCTTCTCCCTACTAAGATGGCATAAAAATCCTTTGATCCTAAGGCTTTTTTTCAATACCATCAACATAATGGCCATGATACTGAAAAATGTAATTCTCTAAAGCATAAGGTTCAAGACTTAATTGATTCTAATTCTTTATCTGTTGATAATTTTGGTGGTAATGGGAATAAATCTATCTCGCCTCCTAATCAAAATCTTCAAATCTATATGAATCCTTTACCTACACATGATACTAATACCATTTCTCAACCATCTTCTGTGGATATTGTTTACGATTCAAAGATAGATGATCTCAATCACATTGTTAATCATGTGGAGTGCTCTATTTCATCTCAACCTACTATTCAAGATCCTTCACCTCCACTTAAACTTCAAGTTCCACCTAAACCTCATAAACAAACTAAGGATAAATGACCTAAGGAACTCTCAATCACCTTTGATGATTCTGAGATTATTAAGACTCCTAATGGTCCCCTTTATATTTTTCTAGGATTGCTAGGATACCTACATGTGGTTGTCATTTGATCCCACATCTTTAATAAATGTAATTACTCAAGAAAACCTTTTTATGAAAAATATAAAACGTGATTGGTACAATGCATCTGATGCATGGATCCAAACTTGTAATGGTTTTCTCTATCCTTCACTTGGTTCTATTAACTTGCCTATTGAACTTTGTGGTAAAGTTGTAGATACTAATTTCATTTTCATTCCTACTTTTGATCAGTTTCAAGTCAAATTTGGTTTTCCTTGGTTAACTTCCATACATGTCGTTTCTTCTCCTATTCATAAGTGTATTAATTTCATTCATAATGGAGAAGTGAAAATGATTAATCATTGTCAAGTTAAGCATGCCTCAGATAGATCTTAACCATGGTTTTTTGCCCACTCCTTCTATACCTCCTTTATCCATTACTTCTAACTCTATTACTCAACCTCCCAGTGTCACTTCTCTGCCTACTGAGAATCCTCCTCTCGAGCCTATGAAGGAACCAGTTATTATTCCTCCTAGTTCTCAACAAGTTTCAAACAAGAAAAAACTTAATAAATCTTCTAATGAACATCATAAGAAGCATAGGGCTAATGTTAGGGCCCGTTCCTCTATTCTTCAAAATTATTTACCTTCTTTTGACCAGCCTATGCCTGATGTGTTGGAGGAAGGTAATGCTCATAATGATATTAAGATGAATGATTATGATGATTCTATTCACATCTTATATCCTATTTTAATTAATCTTGATGAGGAAGATACCCTTGATGATCCTATTGATCCTAGTGATGAATATGAGACCATCGATATTGATACTGATTTACGTCATATGCTTTCAACCTAATTGATAATTAAACCTAGTATCGAACATCATGATTCTCGAGAGGATCGTTGTTTGGAACTGGCTAGTATTCCTAGTGTGTTGGATATATTCCCTCTTGTGAGTTTCCCACCTTCCCTAAATGATATAAATCGAGACAGGCAGAGTAGGCGATGCACTTGATTGGCTTGTCCTTCACAGTATCCCTTTTTCTTTGCCTGTTGTATTGTGCTTCTCCCGTAATGTGTTTGCTAAATGTTTGTTAGATTATTTTATACAACCCTTGTTACTTTGTTGGTGCAAGGTGATAAAGGAATAAATCCTATTATACAATTCCTCTATATGTATCTCTACTCTTCTATATGTTGTTTTAATGTTATGTTGTACTAGTGCTATTGTTTGTAAATGTTTTTCTTGTGTAGTCCTCTTGGATCTGATTCTATTTGGTCTCCATGTTGTGCGTCGAAAAGACTCTTCTTTGTAACTCTTGCAATTTATTTCCTCCATTGTGATTGTAGTTCTACTTTCTTTGGGGAATTATATCAATTCATTTGCAATAATATCATATCTATATATACATATTATCTTATGATCATACTGACCCCACAGTAGGTAGATCCCTTCTATGTTATTTGTATGTTTATGTGGTATTTCCCTTGATTTGTATTCATTTGGGGGTATCTCGTAGTGGAAACGTAATCAGTAAAGTTGTTTATGTTTCTGTTAAAGTCATTGCTCCTGTTAAAGTGTTAGCAAAAACTTTAACATAGGGGCATAAGTTCTACTCACTTTTTGCACACACGCACTTTCAAAGTATTTTCAAACTTAAAAAAATTTCCCTTTATGGATTAAAGACTAATCCTTAAAGCATGGATTTTTACCTTATAGGATCTCTTGATCCCTCCAGTTTAAATTTATACAGATCTCTTGATCCCTTCAGTTTCAATTTACAATGTTTTGATCCCTTAAGGTCAAAAGGTGTCCTTAAGACCGGATGTCCTTGATGGTTTGACTAGTGAGTAGCCACATTCACTAGGCAGTTCAAATCCATCTTTCCAGTTGCACTTTTTCCTTGTGTGGTTCACAATGGGACATAAGTTCTCCTTGGGCAAGGTAATCACACCCTCTCTCTTTTTCTCTTTAACTAGTGATATCTCTCTTATCTTTATCTTAGGATTGATAAAGACTTAAGTCCCTGGGGGCTTGAGGATTCCTTTTTCCCTTTTAATTTCAATAAGATTATCTTTTCTTCATGATCTCCTTTACCAAGAGTTTGCATTGAGTCCATACTATTGCTAAAGTGGGGGCTAAATATATAGTCAAAAAATGGAAGCACTTCCATTGTAGACTAGTTTAGCCCTTTGAGTAAGTGGTTTTGGGTCACGTCAAGTGCCTTGAATGGTTCTCTGACTTGGATCTAGCTTTCCCCTTTTTTTCTTCCATTTTCCACTTCTCTCCAGACTGTTTCTAGCATCCTAAACTGCAAACCTGAGATTTTTGACCTCAGGGTCAAAATTCACCATTCTGGGTCAAGGTCAACCTCAAAATTGACCTAGGTCAAAGTCAACCTCAACCCTAACCTAGGTCAGAATTGACCTCCATTCTGACCCAAGGTCCAGATTTCATGATTCTAGAGTTTCTGGATGTTGGGCTTCAGAAAGTTTTAATTCTCGCTTCTGGGTCAGCTGTTTCGGTCTTTGGGGCAACGACTCTTGAAATTATATTTAATACAGGTCCACTTATATGGATATAGGTCTAATTGGAATTTAATTTTCCTATGTAGGCCTCTCTAGAAAATTGTTCCCTAGATTAATATATAAGGAGGCCTTCTCCTCTCATTTTCTCTAAGCAAAAACAATCTAAGACTTGGAACTATAAATCATCAACCAAGAAAGAATGATCAAAGTGAAATATAAGTGTGAAGAGAAAGCTAAGAAAAAATTATCTAATCTCAAGAATTTAAGAAGTAAAGCACCTTCAAGCATTCAATTTATCAAGGAGATCCATTGGTATCCATTGAAGGATTCAAGCTGTATGGAGCCCTCTTGTTGAAGATTTCTCCATCCACATTCCTCCAAACCTCTTCCTATTCAAAGATTCATTCAAGATTGGTGTTGAATATCTACAAGAAATTGATTTGAGACATCCTACATCGGACATTCTACATCCATTTGGTGGATACATACTTGTGGATCCACAGATTTGAATCAGCCACAAGGGTTTCTATACAAGCAAGGTGAATTTGTTCATTTACTTTGTTTACTTATGCAATTTTAATTCAATTATAAGGTTAATTCCAAAACTAGGGTCTAACCAAGGAAAACCCCTCCCCCCCAACAAACAAACCATTTTTCTTGTAGGGAGAGGTTCAGAACATTGAATTGGATTGCAGATTTGGATACCCTTTTCGGCAAACTTTCAATATCTGAAAATAGATTTTCTGTCAGACTGTGCAGGTCAGAATCAAAAACTCTGGGTCACAATATGAACTTTTGGGTCAAAGGTGACATTCATTTATGGTTTAGAATTGACAGTTTATTCTGGGTCAGAATCAAAAATTTTGGGTCAAAGGTGACATTAACTTTTGGGTCAAAATCGGACTTGAGCCAGATTCAGAAAAGATTTCTGAGTTTTCTTCTTCTCTGTGTTTCTGTTCCAAATCCGGTTGCATAATTTCTAGAAACTCAGTGCAGACACCTAAAAATAGCATTCTTCATATTTGTTGCATTTTGAGTTTAGTACTTGTCTTCAATTCATTTCAATTAAATTTTTAATCTTCCTAAATCTATCACACACTCTCTTCTATAAAATAGAAGTTAGGATTTTTCTCTTTATCTCTATCCTTAATAGATTGATTCATTTATGCATTGATCCTTTCTTTGGGTTTAATCAATTTGGATCTTCCCTTTATGAAATTTTAGATTAAGAGGACAATCTTACCTTCTCCACTATTCCTACATCAAATTCAATATATATATACATCACATCATTATTTACCCTTTACATTTTGGCAACATCTCCATTTCTTATGTTACACATATATATATATATATATAGGTTGATATGTATATACACATATATGTATATATATCTATATATGTGTATATATATACATATACATATATATATATATATGTGTGTGTGTGTGTGTGTTGTTAGCCTTACCAAATTTTGGTTTTCATTGATGTCATTATTGGTATTGGTACGATCTTGTTGGCATCGGTATTAGGATTGTTTCTTTAGCTATCGGTGCTTGGGTCACCGATAGAATTCACTAATAACTATCATTGATAGTTGTGTTGTGTAGGAGTATCGGTAGTTTTGGAGGATCGAGGGTTCACACAGTATTTTTACTGAGATCCATTTTTTGTGTTCAATCAAGCATGCAAAGATAAAGTTTCTTTTATATATGTTTAATGCTTAGCCAGAAAAAAGGAGTTTATATCTATGAATGCTATATAATCATATGGAGAGTATGTGTTTAATACACATGTGTGTGATCTATGTGATTTTATGATGCTTTGTAGATGATAACTATTGTAAAGAAAATTGTGTATGTAATACTATATCGACAAAAAGAAGAACTATACTACACTTTGAAATGTATCTGTTCATATGTTGATGAGTGTACACCAGTGCAATTTTTTATATTTAGCCATCAGTGCTATCTTTTATATCTAGACAATGAGTCCAAACCAAAGTGAGCCACCCTATGTATTATATTAATGGTTGTATAATACTTCAGAGTTATCCCTCTCACATTTCTCCCATTCTAGGTTTCCACAGAAAAATTATTGTGTTATGTGTTGCAATATTTATCTTTATATTATTTCCTTTTAAGTAAAATTAAAATATGTTATACGGTAAATTAGTCAAGTGATTTAAGTTTTTCAAGGGTACTGATTCACACTTCCCCTCTTAGTGTAATAGGTGTTCAACATTGGTATTAGAGTCTATTCCTTTGGAAGAGACTAACCGTTCAAAGAATACCTAGGAGTTTGAGCCCTTGATATCTTCATCCACCATGGATGAGAATGAGTTCTTATCAGTTTATGAAGATATGGAATCAGTTGAAGATGAAAAAAAATCTCTAGCTGAAAACCTTCAAATGAAAAATATTGTATTCAAAAATTGAAGGAACAAATTTGGAAGTTCAAATCCAGACACAAAGAAGTAAGCAATGAGCTCAAAAATGCAAATGAGACTATCATTGATCTAAAATCTAAACTCAAAGAAAGTAATCAAAACAAGAAGATTTTTAAAAATATAATCAAGAGGGAATATGATGAAAACCAA
This sequence comes from Thuja plicata, assembly GCA_018584345.1. Taxonomy (NCBI): domain Eukaryota; kingdom Viridiplantae; phylum Streptophyta; class Pinopsida; order Cupressales; family Cupressaceae; genus Thuja; species Thuja plicata. The sequence goes on from MU227172.1 coordinate 614,779, forward strand.
AATCTTGAACAAGAAATTCTCTCTCTCTCAAATCAAAATAGGTTGAAATCAAAGAAAGTGAAGAAAAGATGAAAATTGGCTTAGAGAAATTAGATGAGATCTCGAGTGTCCAACGATCACCAAAAGACAAAAAGGGACTTGGATGTGAAACTGGTGAATATTCTCACAACAAAATCTAGCAGGATGATAAGAACTCTTTTAATGGTTGTTGTTTGAAATGCAATAAGTTAGGTCATAAAGCTACAAATTGTAGAAGAAGAATTAATGAATCCTTTACTAGTATATGTTTTAATTGCAATACCTTGGGACATAAAGAAAGTCAATGTATAAAACCAAGTAATAGAAATATTTTTATTAGATATTTTTATACATGTTTCCTCTATCATCATAAATCCAACCAGTAAAGGTCAAGGTAAAATATGTAGGAAATAGGAAACAAATAACTGAGAGAAGGGCGGGGGTGAATAGGTTCTTACAAAAATACTTAACCTTTAAAACCCTTAAACATTTTAAGCATAAAAACCTTAATCAAATAAATTTTTATTATTGATTTTCAAAATTTAAAGCATGTAAAAGAAATGAGAAAATGTCAATGGATACCCAAACTAGAGTGAAAAACCATGGTGGCGTTGATACCCACAATAAGGCTAATACATTTTTAGAAGTATAGATTATTATAATATGAGGAATGCACTTACATTCTGGCATATTTCCTAGAGTTCACTACTCAATTCACCTTGGGCACCCACCCTAAGAAAGTCAAACTGACTTACAATTACAATTAAGAAGTCTCACTGATGTACAAACACTTTTCATACACCAATCTAATAATTCATGAATTGTATAGTAGCGTCTCACTATGCCTCGATCAGTTCCTTTCTGGTACATTCACATCCATTGCTGAAATTATTTCTAGCACACCACAGACAAGAAATTTTGTTGGAAATAATGAGAAGTATGTACTGAGAGGGGAGGGGTGAATTAATACATCTAAATTTTTTATCTATTTGAATCAATTGTATTACCAACCTTCTGTCCTATTCTATCTTTGTGTAAGTTATATCAATTCATAAATGGAATAAACATGTAAAACATCCATAGAAGTATTCATGAAATGTATAGACACATAACACAAGATATGGTAATGCATAAAACCCTTGTTAGAAGGTACAAATTGTGGTGGGGATGGCACCCACAAAAACTTCAGTATCTGTCGATTGGAAGGGGCCAGTTAAGGCTTACAATTTGATCACTTTTGATGATATACCCTATTAGGAGTATTATGTGGAGACTAGTTAAGGTCTACTCTATTAAAAGCTTTAGCAACATTGTTTAGTGTGCACTTGGTTAAGAGATTTACAAAGGGTTGTCAAATCCACTTTTATTGAAAGGATTTCTTCTATTTGCTACACTTGTTAGAATGTAGACAAAAATAATCATTGAACTAAGTGTATGCAATCTACAAATGCTGATTATAGATCCATTCAAATCACATATACAAAGTATCACCTAATTTGATTGATTGATACCTTTGTTGCTCGGTAGCCTTGATTCTTGGTTCTTGATAACCAAATTCAACTTTTTTTGTTCTTGCTTGAAACTCTTAGTCTTTTCCATAGATGTGCTCATTGGCTACTATCATCCTCACATCCATTTTAAAATAAATGATTACACATCTATTTATATAATAGATTTACCTAATTTAGTGTCACGTATTACAAAGATAACTCTATGATCGAAGGTTTACAACTTGACCTTGATCTCCTAGTTTGCATGTTTTTAATTAGTTAGACTAATTAAAACAATTACAATTATGTTTCTTGTCCCTGAAGAAATGGTTTTAAATCAAATCAAAACTCTAAATATAAAGCAAGTGTTTTATCTGACATGGAAGTTAGATCCACATTTCTTAGGATATAACTGACTTTTGGTGACTGATGCTCGGTTTGTACTGAAAGTGTGTCTGTCGGGTTCCCTTTCTCTATTGGGTCCCTCTCTTGTCTACTTTTTTGGTTTACTCTATAATCTTCTCGTCAGGTTCCTCTCTCGGTTTACTCCTGTTGGGTTCCACTTTAATAATTTTGGGTTGCACTTGTATACTGTGTCATCGGTTTATAATGAACTATTTTGTCAGTTTTATTTGTACTTAGAACTTTCGATGATCTATGTATTAGGTTGTACAAAAACCTGTATTTTGGTGTAGGTGTTACCGATGGTTCAAAAACTATTTATCTTTGCATATACTAATGGAAAAACTTATGTCATCAATGTCCCCCTTTGACATTAGTATCAAAAACTGATATGTGAAAAATACTAAAGATTTTAGTGTGTACACCATGTGTTTACCTTAGTCATTGTATGACTCCCCCTATGCATATGCTAGTATAGTATATGCATGTACATGTATACTTTCCTATATACTATATTCCTTTTGTATTATACATCATTTTCCCATTTTACTATATGCTCTGTACATATCATTTTCCCCCTTTTTTATAGTAAGGGCAAAGGTGTATACTTATAACTTATCCAAAATATGGGAATGAGAATTCTTCATATCCTCCATCATCTTTTCCCATTTCTCTTTTAGGTGTTGAAGAGACATTTTCTCTAGTGTAATCCTAGCATGCATATCATAGAGGCTTTCTGCTACAGATATCTCGGGGGTGGCAATTAAATTTCTTACCGAAGTAATGTGTTATTGCAGAAGTGTGAGGTTCGGTAATAATTGAGCTCGTAGCTCGGTAACCTCTTCTCTAAAATATGATTCTACTTCCCAAATTTGTTGTCTTAACCTTTTGATTTCCATTATCTTCTCATAAAGCAATTTGATTGCATTCTCATCCGTGGTTAGACTTTTAGCACTTGCATTTAGATCGGAATTGATATTTGCAATCTTATCACTATTATGCTTAGTGAATTTCTCCAAAGTGCATAGCTTTTGAATTAAGGAAATAGCTTTAGTAATGATTGGATCTAATTCATTGGAAAGTTCTGAAAGCTTTACCTTATTTTCTGCGACTTCTTGGCTGATATTTTCTATCAATTTGTATTGGAACTTTTGTCTTTCTCGTCCTTCAATAGCCTTATCTACATCTACATTTTGAGTTGTGATGGCTTCGGTGAGAACATAAAGTTGATAAAGAATGGGAGCATTGTGATCAACATCAATGTCAAGAACTATTTGGCTTAAGATGTCTCTTGTGGTTTCCAACACTAGAGAATCTTTGTGTTCTTTTCTTAGCTTTTCATGCTTTGCTTTCCTTTGACATATCTCTCCATATTATATAAGATATTCATAGTCCAATGTGGTTGGATCACACTTTGCTATTTCAACGATTTCATCAAGTGTGACCTCCAACTTACTTTTATTGAGTTTCTTCTTCTTCTTTTGTGATGCACCTGTTAGCACTACCTTGTAAAATTTTTGAATTTCTTGGTCTTTTGTTTTTCCCGGGCTTATTTGATTTTAAATTCTATGCTTTGCCACGCAAAAATGGTCAAATCCCTTTTTGAAGTCATGTTTTACTTTAGTCGCTCTGTCGCGTCAGTCTTTTAAAAGAGTCTTTAAGTCATGCGACTGCGCGACGAGTTGTCCGAGAAGGAGAATCGTGCAATCACGAGCTATTTTTGTCTAGTTGTGTTCCGTGTGCGAGTAAGAAGTTCAAGTTTTTTTAAAAGGAAAATCACACAGTCAGTGTAAGATTATTCTATTTATCTCATGCTTTGTGACCGACCGATTCCTGTTTAAATCTCAAGTAGTCGCACACCCGCGTTAAGTTTTATGTCAGTGTCATAAGTTGCGCGATCACGTGACGAGGTCATGTTCTAGTGGTCGCTCACTCACATAGGTTTTAACTCATGTGTATTTTATAGAGTGAGTGCATGACGAAGGTATAAAGCACCGATATGAAGATGCAATCGCATAGTCGCACAGATATTTCTCAAAGTTCTTAAAGGACCACGACCGAGCGACCAAAAAGATTGTTCAATGCCTTGCTCACTCACTGATGTTTTGAGGTAATCAAAGGTTAGCTTGCGAGTGTGCGATGAGCCAAAAGAGAAAAGATGTTGCTCACTCGTCAGTCAACAGAGAAGAAAGAAAAATAGCTCGCGAGTGGGCGACGAGGTAAAAAAGAAGAAGGATATCGCTCAGTTGCCAGTCAATGAAGATGATCAAAAATCAGCTCGCGAGTGAGCGACTAAAGAAAGAAAGTATGCAGTCGTGCACTCGCAGTCAGGTATGAAATGAAATTTTCAAGTTCGCGAGTAGGCAATGAGCCAAAGAACAGCTACTATCGCGCACTCGCGCATAAGGTGTAATTTAGAATGTTAAGTGGCGCGATTATGCGACTAGTTGAATAACAGGGGTGCGCCGCTCACTTGCAAGGGTCTTTCCAGAAATGAAGAAACAACACTTCAGCTAAAGAGCCACCAAAGAAGAAACAGAAAATAGAGCACAAAATTCTGCAAGGTCGAAAGAGATGTGGTAAAATTCCTGTTTGATACCAGAATTGCCATGGATGCCAGGTAAAGTGGAAGTCGTTGTTGCCTTTTGATTGGCCTACCGTCAAAGAAGGACAGATGGGAAGAAAAAAAGGATGAATCAAATATGGTTAAGCCATGAAAAACAAACCTTGTTAATCAAGTGCCACCTATGTTCGGTTGTAGAATTTTGTTGTACAGTTGTTGTAAACAGTTGAGTTATCCTTCCCAGATGTTGGTAGCTTATTGCATCCTTGTGCTATAAAAGGATCCCAAGACTACTTGGAGGATGATGGTCATTTTTCTGTCCAAAAATAATACTAAGTCAATTGTAATATATCTGGTCTTTTCTGGAGAAATCTCTGTTGAATGTAGTAATTGATGATGACTTCTGAATGAAATCCAGTTCACAGTTTCTGAAGCATTTAGTGGATTTTCTGTCTTTATTTTAGCATTCTGAATTTTGTTTAAGTTGAATGTTCAAGGAGCGTTTTCAATTTATATATCTGTAAGGCAGATATATGAAATACTTCTAGGGTTCTTTCAAGGAGAGAATATACCTTAGAGATATTTCAACAAAGTTCAGGGTAGCAAATGAATCTGATTGATTAGTCTGGCTAAATTTACTAAGGTAGATATATAAGGTATATCTATTTTTGTGTCAGATCCTGTAATTGCCTTAAGTTTAGTCTTCAATCATGCTGGTTAAAATTATTCACAGATGAATCCATGCCCTTAGATTGAGCATTGGTTTATTTTTGTTCAATTAAGTGACTATCACCATTAAAAGTCAATCTTTACTTTCAGTTTGGTCTGTTTTAGTAAAAGTTACAGTGATCATTCCTTGTAATTCCACCATTAACAAACTAGAATAATTGAGTGATTTCATTATTCTATGTTTTCAAGGGTAATCCTGCCCAAGTTTGTGGAGCTCAAAGTGAAGGAGGTCTCAAGACCCTTTTACTATTGTCCTATTCTATGCTTGATCAGTGTCAGGGATAAATAGAGTGAACCTTTTGAGGAGTATTTTTATGACAGCAAGAAAAGGGAACAACAGAAAATGGTGACTCTATTGGGGAATAGTTTAGTATTCAGACAAGTATTCATAAGTACCCAAGAAAGAGTTTGGCCCATCTGAGTACGCCAACAGAAAATGGCGACTCTACTGGGGACTTTGCATTCATTGATATAGATACTTTAAAGTCCAGTTTATGAAATCACATATTGTGTATTTGATTTTTTATATGTCCTCAAAAATCATTGTCTAAAAGGTGAATCCTAATTTTCCCAAAGATTTGGGTGGCGACTCTGATTATTGGTTATAGTATTTCTAAGGGGAATACTAGCAGATTAAGTGTGTGAACATTCATTTCAAGATAATGAGGAAT